>JAULKM010143437.1:0-18021 GCA_032355605.1 Rubia tinctorum | reverse complement strand
TATAGTGTTAAACTCCTAAAAATACTAAATTAAGAAAATAATAATAATAAATGATATTTTTGATATCTTATCACAAAGTTTACAAGGTTTTACTATCAAAAAGTAAATAAGTCATTTAGATTAAGACGGAGAGAGTATGTGTTAGCTGGTGGAACCAGGATAATATCTTAAATGTATTCAATTATGATAGTATCAATGTTTTTCAAGAAATAGGAGCAAACATCAGGGGTGGAATGCGTGGTGGAACCAGAGAATCGGATAGGACTAATATCAGCACCATTGGATCCTATCGGTGATGCTGGCGGAACCTTGTCACCCCCTGATTCTACAAATGCAAGCATCCTCCATCCATCCAAGGCAATATGGTAAAAAGAAAACTTCAAGGATAAAAAAATTTCTAGTAAAAAAAAAGACGGTCTAAAAGTTATCATAAAGAATGACGTGTTGATGGAAGCTACAGTGCATGCAACAGTAAAAGATGTCATTAAGTGTGATTTGTTGTTGGGAGCTACAATAATGTGTGCTACCGTTCACAAAAATCTTCCTCCAATGTATAACAGGGGTCATTTATTACAAACATAATCTCAATAATCAGCATCCTTAAAAGAGACATAGTAGCTCTCATAATGTTGTGGTTGGTTCTTTAATGAATTGGTCTAGATTTTGGGACCTCCACTTTTTCTTGATCGAACTAAAATCATAAAGGCAACATGAATTGAAGAAATTAATCCTATGATGAACGACAATAAATAGCTCACATTCTCTTCCAAAACACAGAAAATGACATCACAAGGCATAAAAGTAAAGTAAACAACACGTCGGCAGGTCTCGGTTCGGACCATAATTTGATCCCGATTTTGGAAGCAAATACAATAAGGTATAGTTGTGAATGATCGGTTAAAGAGGAAGAGACGAGAAAGAAACCCATCAATTGTGGAAGCATTAATGACTTACCGGGACATCAACCAAGTTCTTGCTAGCCCTTGATTAAATCAGAACCACATAGAACCACACGCAATAAACACTATATTCCAAAATTAATATTTTTATGTAAAGTGTGTAGACCTTTTTATAGACTGTGAAGATAATGTGATTTTTGATGGAAAATTGTTGTCTTTCCATGCCCCCTTTGGTCCTTTATAATCGTCCCACATTGAAATGACACACAAAAAAATTGAAAAGTAAAATGAATGGTGGAGGTTGTATTGAAAGAGTAAAAATTGAATTGAATTGATGAAAACAATCAAAGTTTTGCCAAAAAGAGAAGAAGTCAAAGTAAATATAAAACTCATCCCAAAATAAAAAGGGAACCATTAGAGAGGACCGAAGGGAATATGTGGAATACATTCTAACCATAAACATTAGTGTAAACAAGTTAAGTGTCACAATAGTTTTGACACCAATCAAGTCTATTGACAGAGGAGTCATTAGAGAGAGAGAGAAATAATTAATGAGTTTATTTCAATAATCAAAGCAAAATTTCCACAATGGGCAAGCATGAACATTACAATCCAACAAGGTAGTGTTAGTTCACACATATTGGATGATAAACCTGAGTTTAAAGCAACTACCACATCAGATGGATCCAACATTAGACTCGTCTAACCTAAACAATTTGAACTTGAACATTTTTCTTTGATTCAGAGTTTGCAACACTAGAATCCTAATACAAATCTAGAAGGTCTACTACATGCAGCTGAGGATACTTTTGAGAGGGAAAACCTGAGAACAATTATAAATATTTTCATATCCTTACAAATTGTGATGGTTGTAATATGAATTGTAGAGGGGAGAATAATTTCTAGCTGCCACATATGGGATAAGAAAAGGTCTAAAGGTGAAGCATTCTCCCTCATAACTTGATTGTTGATTCTGAATTTGTTAGAAGGTGCTTGGAACATATAATTGCTATTAGAAAGACTGAAAATCTAGCATATTTGTTGTTTAATATGGATTTTTTGTTGGATATAGGTTGAAAACCTTTGGTTCAACCTAGCAAATGTGTTGTTTAATATAGGTTGAAAATCTTTCGTAAGGTTTTGCTTTTATACTTACGTAATTAGGTAAACATGCGTTTATGGCAATATTTTAAAGGGCGAACGACTTGAGAGACATCTGAACTCCCTCCATCATCCCTCCACCATCTTCTTTTTTTTAAACACTTTTGGCATCTCATCTAACAGAACTGCTAAGTCGTAACCCCTCCGTCCGGTCAAAGCGTCAAGCGTTAGTCAAAACGTTAATTTTAAGGGTCAAATAATGATTTGTCTTTTTCTTTTTTATTTTCTCATATTCTTTCCTTTTCTCTTTTTCTCCTTTTCTTCTTTTCGAGCAGCGCCGCCTGCTTTATTTTCTCCTGCTTTCCCGCCCGCTCTCCTTTATCCCGCTGATTCGAAGAACGCCACCAGTTCAGTCGAGCTCCCACTGCCGACCCTGACGAGCTCCTGCTGATTGGAGCAATGTCGTCGATCCAGCAGAGATCCCGCATGCTCGTTTGAGTCACGACACCCAGATTCAAGCAGCACCGCCGCGACACTCCCCTCCACCGGACTCCGTTAGGGTTTCTTCGAGGTGGTGGGAGTTGGTCGAGGAGCATTCTGAGTTGATATGGTCGTATTCCAGTGGACGTTGGTCGAGAAGGCGCTGATCGATCCAAGAAATGAAGATTATTTGGGCATTTTGAGCCGATCTCGCCATATATCGGTGGCAGTTTTTCGAGGAGGTGTCGGTCGATGCCATCGGTGATGATGGCCAGAATCAAAGACATATTGGTGGTAGGTTGGGATAGGTGGTGGCAGGCTGGAGTAGGTGGTGGCGAGGGTTGGGACGGTGATGACGGGCTGGTGGTGGCAGACGGTGGCGGGACAATGGTGGTGGATCGTGTTGGTTTAGGATAGAGGGTTGGGTTGTAATTTTTAGAAAATGCAAGGGGGGCTGGGTTTGTAATTAAAATTTATAGAGACACTATGTAAATCAATAAATACATTGGGCTAGATTTATAAAATAATAAAGAGTGAATATTTATTTTTACCCTCAACTAACCGAGAAAACTGTGGGATTAACGTTTTGATTAGACAAAAGGACCACGACTTAGCAGTTTTGGTAGATGAGGGGCCAAAAGTGTTCAAAAAAAGTAAGGGGCTAAATGGGGACAATGAAGGGAGTGGGACACGATATGAAACTATAATGAGTGGGACACCATGTACTCGTACAATCTCACGAATGTACAATTGGTTAGTTTCTTTAATGACTACTTTACGTTGACCGGTAAGAAATGTGCAGTCTTTTTCAGTTTATCCACTACAACCCAAACAACATAGTGATTACACTTCGATGTCAAAAACCCCGTCACAAAATCCATTGTAATATGTTCCCATTTCCACTCCGGTATCTCTAATGACTGCAATATTCCAGATGGTCTCTGGTGATCCGCTTTCACTTATTGGCATGTAAGACATGAAGCCACAAACTTTGCCACATCTCTCTCATGTTATCCCAATAATACATTGACTGCAAGTTTCTATACATTTTCGTACTACCAGGGTGAACAGTGTACCTCGAGCGGTGCGCCTCTTCTAGTATCTCCTATTTCAGACCATCATCCTGAGGTATAAACATTCGATACATATGTCGTAATATCCCATCATCACCTATCTTATACTCCGGGTGGTTAGCTTGTCCAGCCAACACCAATCGGTGTCTAAATGTTGAGTTGTTCTGCTGAGTTTCCCTAATTCGCTTAGGTAACAACGAGGAATCTTTAGGTTTGAAAATATAACTCTCCCCTTATTACCATTCCAATTCAATCCATCTATTTCTCCTTGCCCCTATCAACCCTAAGTGCGATTCTAGCCATCTGAGCCTTCTAAGAGCGCCAACTACTACATTTGCATTCCCCGGGTGATAACTAATTGTACAATCATAGTCTTGTAAAAACTCCATCCATCTTCTCAGTCTCTGATCTTCACCTGGAATCATGTGTTAACCAATACATTTATCACATTTATTAGTATATATTGTATGGTTGATTGCTAGGTTTAGTTGGATTTACATCACAAGGGGTTTAGATAGCCTTTGTTGGTTTTCTTATGTAAGTTCTTAGTTTTGTAGATTTATTTAGACCTAATGGATAATATGTCCTTACGAGAATGTAGATCCTATTTTGTGAGCTTCATTGAAGATCGCTTGTGAGCACTTTAAAGTAGAAGATCATTCGCAAGAATGGTAGTAGATATATTAGATGGTCATTCACAAGGATGGTAGTAGATCGAAAGCCACACACTTAACCGTGGTAGTAGATGGAAATGATCCAAGGAGAAAATAGTCAAAGCTCGGACAAGGCTGAAGAGTGGCACGACCATTTTCTATAGTACGATCGTGCCAGCCAATTGGTGTGGTGTCTATGTAATTGCACGAGCCGCGGGGTATTACACGACCAGTGCAATTCAAATGGCTTGTGTGGCTAAGTATGAAGCACGAGACGTACCATATTTCACGGCTCGTGCTCCTTAAAGTTCATGATCTGAAGACCATCCCACATTCTGTGATGTATTACACTGCCGCATAATCAGTTTACCAAGAAGTCAGCTCCAACCAGTGGCTCACGAAGTATTGCACAGGTTGTGCCATTCAGAATGGAAAAACATACTTCTAGCCGGTAGCTCGAAAGGATTCACACGGACGGGCCACTCAGGTCGGAAGAAACACGCTGCCAGTTGGCAGCTCGTGCCTCCGACCAGCTAAGATTTCCCTTGTCTTTTTAGGCCTCTTTAAGGCCCATTTCCTATCTACTATATAAAGGGACCTATGTCTACTAGGGTTTAAGTTTGACTAGTTTAATATTTATTCTCCTATTTTTCTAAGAGTAGGTAGAGAGAGAAATGGAATAACCTTTCTCCCTTCTTTAATCTTCTTAGTTTTGTCCAAGGGCATTGAATCCAAAGGAAAGATTGGGCTCAATGCTTAGGGAGTAGTTTGTTTGCTCTAGGATTTAAATTTGTATTCATGAACTGGTAGATATTTTGTGAGATTCTAAATCACACTATCTTTTTAAGTTTTTTGATATTATTCTTGACACGTTCCTTACCTTATAGATAAGTTTTGCATACATATTACTCTCTTGTTCTTACATGTTTAGTAGCTGATAGATAAACCACCCCCTCCAACAAAAAAAGTATTGTTTGCAACATTGACTATTCTTGACACACAATCGGATTGAAGACCCAGTCTCATGTTCATTTTTTTTTGTAAACAAGTATTTTAGATTTTGGTGATCTGAAAACACCTCAAAGGTCGAACCAGCACCATAAAGGTAGTGCCTTCATTTTTAAGTGCAAAAACTACCGTTGCCAGTTCTAAATCATGCATAGGGTAGTTTTGTTCATACTGTTTCATCTTTCGTGAGAATAAGAAATCACCCTCCCATTTTGCATTAATACACACCCCACGCCTTCCTTTTATGTGTCCGTAAAAACTAAAAAAAATCTTCCTACCGTTTGGCAGAGCTAACACATGTGTAGTAGTTAACCTCTTCTTCAATTATTGAAATTCGCCTCAGCCTTACTATCACATATAAACTTAACTTTATTTTGGGTGAGCCACATCATCAGACTGGCTACCCTAGAAAAGTATTGAATAAACCTGCGATTATAACCGAAACTTCTAACTTATGTTGAACTTTCCGAAGTCTTCCAGTTCATGAATGCCTCCTCTTTTGTAGGATCTACTGCAATTCCTCCGTACGAAATAATGTGCTTGAGAAACGTCACTTTACTCAACCAAAATTCACACTTGCTAAATTTTGCATAAAATTGGTGTTCTTGCAACTTTTGTACGATCGGTGTCAAATGATCCTTATGCTCTTCAGTTGATTTGGAGTGCACAAAGATATCATCAATAAAGATGACCACAAAATGATCTAAGTATGGCTGAAACAGTCAATGGATTAGATCCATGCATGCTGATGGTGCATTGGTTAGCCCGAAAGGCATCAAAGAAAAGTCATAATGACCATATTTGTTGTTAAAAGCAATTTTTGGTATGTCTTCAGCTTTGATACGTACTTGGTAGTATCCGTGTCGAAGGTCAAGCTTTGAAAACACCATCGCTCCTTGTAATTGGTCATATAACTCATCAATAAGGGGTAATGGATATCGATTCTTGAATGTAAGATTATTTAGTTCATGATAATCAATACACAGTCTCATAGTCCCATATTTCTTTTTAACAAACAAGATCGGAGCTCCCCATGGTGAGGTGTTCGCCTAAATATATCCCTGCAATAGCAAATGCAATTTTAACTCCCTCATCTATGCAGGAGCCATTTTGTACGAAGTGCGAGCATATGGTGTGGCGCCAAGAACCATATTAATGGTAAACTCTACTTCCCTCTCCCGAGGAAGGGTGGTCAATTCTTCAAGAAACACGTCCGAGAAGTGTTTAACCACATGTACCTCATCTACCCGTAATTTATCTTCAAGCTTGTTAATCATTAAAGCCAAATATCTCCATGCTCCCTTTTTCTAAAAAAAAATCCTTGCTTTTAATCTTGATTTAAACCCTGTCGATGCCAGCCTACCTACAAGTTTTACCTCAACTTCAGTTTTCTCTGGTAAGCATAGTTTCAATGTTTTAGTTCTACAGTTCAAACAAGCACAATACTTAAACAGCAAGTCTATTCCTAGCATGGCATCGTAACCCCTTAGTTATAACTCTACTAGATCTGCGAGATATTTTTATCCTTGTATCTCTACTTCACAACTTTGGTAATCAGTGTACATACGCAATATTACACTAGCAGCAGACGTACTAACTTCTAAAACATGTAATTTTCTGGGTCTATTACTCCCTAATGTACTAGATGACATGAAACATAAGAATGAGTGGAACCAAAATCAAATAGTACTTTAGCTAAGCGTTCAAGTACTGGAATGGTACCTTCGATCACTTCAGTTAATGACTCAACTTTAGTTTGTTCGATTGCAAATACCTGAGCGGGAACCTTCAATTTTCCTCCATTACCTTTTATTATTTTAGAGCCCATTTCATATGGTTTAACGGCATCACGTCTCCAGGGATATTCGAAAATTTGATGATCACTATTACCGCATCACAAATATTGGTGGAGCTTATACCAATAGACGTTCTCCGTATGGTTTGGCCTTTTACAAGAGTTACATGTAATGGAAGTCCTAGTACCCTGGTTCAGGTTAACACTTATTGGCCTTTGGTTATTTGTTGCCTTCTGTATACTTCCAATTGGTTGAAAACTATTACTTATTCCCTCATGACGGTGTACTTGGTAAGCCAAAAGTTCATTATGAGTCTCTACAATTCTTTGTGCCTTTTCCACCGCAATTGCATAGCTTGCTAAGTCACATGCTGCCAGTGCATTCCTAATCTCCACCTTAAGACCTTGCACAAAACGTTTCTTCCGCTTAATAACTGTATTGACCATTTCTGCAGCGTATTCGAACAATTTAACAAATTTTGCCTCGTATGCTGCCATTGTCTTGCCATTCTGCTTAAGATTAATAAAAGAGTCTTCCTTCTTTTTTGCCAACACTCCAGGAGTATACTAAATTTGAAACTCTGTCAAAAAATTTGCCCAATTTTGATTGGTTCCCTCTGTTGCCCATTTCCTTTGAATCAGGCGCAACCAATATTTTGCAGCTAGCTCCAAATGGAATGTTGAGAAATCCACCTCCATCTCTTCAGAATACCTTAGAACCTATAGAATATTAGTAATATCGTCGAACCAAGCCTCCGCTTTCTCATCACTTGGGTCTCCATCAAAAATTTTTGTGGAGAGGAGGGGGGGATTAAATTTCAAGAATATTTCCAACGTTTGATCTTCTCCTTGTCCTTGAAGTTGCTCCATCATTTCGATGACGGTAGTCATCTGGTTAATAGTTGAAATTTCAAACGAGTCACTGGATTCTGATTGTGGGTTCGAGTTGGTATACTCATAATTTGGGATAGCATCATTCCCAACCTTAGGGTTAGGGTTGGATTTCGATGATTGCTTCTTCGAGGGGCATCTACATTAATTGACCACTTTTCAGGTAAGATATAAATTTTAGTAAAATTACTAACTTTATAAGAGAGTAGTATTTACTCCTCACTTTTGAGCTTGTAACTAGTACTGGTGTTAAGTAGATATCGTGCATGCAATGTCTTAAGGAAATAAACGTGATTTATCATATCAGTTCAATCAAACACAAATAATGGGTTTCCTAATAATAAAACTTCATAATCCTAGGAATAACCAAAAGAGCAAGTAATTGAAAAGTGCTTTTATTTAGTCTTAATATGCAATATAACTAAACCTGTGCAGCCATAAACTGTGTTTATTCGTTGCCATCAATAGGGTCCTCATAGCTCTCGTCATTGTCCTCAATAAGATCAGTATGGTTGGGTGGCTCTACTACATTCCTAAGTTCTTCAACCGCTCCAAACATTTGATGGGTGAAATGATTATTTGGTTCTTGGCAGTATTCAATTTATTCTTTACGCACTCCAGTTGTTTACTTAGTTCTCCCACTTTTTCTCCAGATTTGAGTTGTTTGATGAGAAGTCTATCATTATCATCATTCACTTCATGCAGGTCAGTTTCAAAGACAAATATTTGTCCTTCCAAGTCAGCCACTTACTTCCTCAAGGTATCACGTTCCCTAATTAGGTGATTGACCACATGGTTAGGGTAACACTCAGCTCCGGGTCTACTCCTTGTCACCATATTCCAAATCATCCTAACTCCTCGAGGTCTTATAAAAGATACAGCTCGTACAAGGTCATCTCCGTGGGCCATAATTCCTACATCATATTGGAATATAAAGTCAGTCAAGTGCAACTTCCTTACCCTAAATGTTTTATGAGAATGTTAATCACTAAAACCTATGTACCCAAAATTATTTATGAGAGTATTTTAGGGTTTCTCTTACGTTCAGAACCTTTACTCTGAAACCATTTGTAACGCCCCAGTCAAAAGTATGATTACTTTTATTACAATTCTAAAACTTATCAATAACCATCACAGTGGAAGTTCAGAATCTTAACATAAAGCTAATTCATAATCAACTAAATAAAACTAAGGGAAATGGCTCCGGGCATCCATCGCACTTTATTCGTTGCACTCACACCACACCTAGCCCTTAACCTAAAAGATTTTAGAAAAATGCGGGGTGAGCTTTTACCCGTGAGGGTTCCAAGTTTCAAAACATTTCATGTCATGTAAATAACAATATGTAATGAAACATATTTCTATAAAACATAAAAGAAATTAAATGCGATAGTCAATAAGAATTTTATGTAAAATTCATTTATTTAACAAAAACAATGCATAAAATATAAATCAGAAAACAACCTTATGGGTAGAGTGAACCCATCGGTATTCAGTATCAGTTTAGTCTCATGGGTCATAGAGTGATCCCATGGTTGGAGTATTAATAAAAGTTCATCTCATTGGTCACATAATGATCCCATGGTATCAGTATTCAGTAACTCATGGGCTATAGAGTAATCCCATGGTATTATTATTCAAATAACAGTTCAATCTCATGGGTCACAAAGTGATCTCATTGTATCAGTATTCATTAACAGTTCAGTCCCATATGTCACAGAGTAATCTCGTGGTATCAATATCAAGAAATAATATTATGCAATTTAAAAATGGATATTCAATAATTGAAAAGTCAGCCAAGTAAACAATTCGGTAAATATAATATAAATAAATATGAACGGAATTTATAAGAACATTAATTCACTTAGTAAAGAACTAACTAACTAAATTTCAAATCTATAAATGAGATTTAATTAGAAGTTTTTGATACGAAAAATATTGTTCAAACGGGATCTTATGCAATTAATGAATGAAATTTAAATAAATGAAATTTAAATAAATGAAATTTAAATAAATGAAAGTCAACTAAATTTGTAACTCAGTAAATAAAGTATAAATTCAATGTCTGGTAACTAGTTTATGCAATTCGAACGATTAAAATAACATAATAAGTAAGTAAAATATATTTTCTTTTGTGAAAATTTCTTTAAAATTATTTTTAAAAGGTTTAGTTAAAATTTTGAAACCCTCACCTTTCTTGTGGCTCAAAGTGTGTGATTTTCTTCAATAAAATCTGCAAATATATTTCCATAATCTATAAAGGAATATATCGTAGTCAATAAATTTATTTCCTAAGTTAAATCTCAGCCGACCAATATTTATTTAAATCTCAGAAATTGTATACTCAGAAATTGTTTGGTTTGTGTGAGAATTCAATTCATAGAGGAATTTTCCTTTCAAGGGAAGTTAAATCCTTAATTAAATTCTTGGGAAATACAAAAGGTTTATTTGGTTGAAAATGAAGGAACATGTATTTCCTAGGATTTATTTACATGGATGTTTTTTTGTTTAATTCATCTATTTCCTAAAAAAAATCAACTCTAACTATTTTTTCAACATTCACATATCACAATCTTCAATTTTTTTTTATATATTTTTTATGATTACATGTTAGGAACTAATTTTCAAACATTCAACATATAAAGAGAAATTGAATTACATCTTAACTCACTCAAAATCTAAGACAATAAATAATAAATTATATTTCATCATATTAAACTATTTTTAATATTATGAATTTCCATTATTAGATTGTAGAACACAAACTCTTGTTTTAGGCAGGCTAAACGTTATATCAGGGTTTATTGTGCAATCATAAGAAGTTTCATTTAGGATGGGGGTTTTCCTGAAATAAGCTGATACATTTAGGGACCTACTATGCAATTATCAAAATATTATATATGTATATAAATGTCAGATTTTCATTTTTAATCTTTTTTTCTCTGCTAATCAGAAACAACCATCGGCCGAAGATTTTCGTCGGGTTTCCGCCGGATTTACGCTGGAAATTCACCCATCTCCGCCATTTTTTTCGCCACGCCTCTTCTTCCGCCGGAGAATCAGAGCTCCATCACAAAGCCTCTGGTGCTGGATCATAGACGACGACAGCGCTGCGACGAGCTCACGGCGGAGGAGCTCTACGACAACGGCGATTCACTGATCTCGCGACGGAGGAACTCTACGACGACGGTGCTACGCCGAGCTCACAATAGAGGAACTCTGCGACGTCAGTGTTGTGACAAGCTCTCGGTGGAGGAGCTATGTGGAGAGAAGGTGATTATTGCAGGAGACAACGATTACTTCTCGACGGCGGATAATTGCAGGCGACAGTGGACAATTGCAGCGTTCGTATCTAGAGTTTTTGCGAGAGAGGCGAAGGCAACGTTTGAGGCGAAGGCGGCGATAGATCTAGGGTTTCAACGATGGAGGAGCCTAGCAGAGATGAGGCGACGGCGCCACGCACGTCTTTGAGGAAGAAGATTGTGCATGCAGATACGCGCTGGCGGACGGAGGTGTCCTCGGACGGCGCGGAGGTGACGGCGGACGGCAGCGGAGGCGACGGTGGATAGTGATCGACTGAGCTTCTCCACATTTGAGGTGAGGTTTAATATCGTGTTCTAAATTTTTTTTAAAGACTTGCTGAGGTTTAATTATTACTTGACTGAGCTAGATGGCAACATTGTTTGTTTCGTCTAGCGGTTAGCACTTTTGCTCTTGAGATTGAAGTCTCGAGTTCGAATCTCTATGTGACCTTTACTTTGAAAATTTTATGTTCTTGATGTATATGTTGAGGTTTAATATTATTTGACTGAGTGTATGTTCAATAAGAGTTGTTGGTGTAGTGGTTATTGCTCTAAACTTTGAGGTTAGTGTCCTTGGTTCAAATCCTCCTAGGTCCTTTTTTTGAAGAACTTTTTATGCCTGAGATACTGTAGTTTTTTGTTGATTGTTGTAATTTTTTTCCTCTTATGTTGATGTTATTCATTATTCGGGTGAGATTTCATTGATATGAGTTGAGGTTTGCAATTTTTTAAAGGTTTGATATATTTAGTTTTAAAAAAAAAAAATCTTTTGTTGACGTTTTTCATTATCCGGCTGAGGTTTTGGTAATAGGAGTTGATGTTTTTAGTGTCTTTTTTCTTATGTTGATGTTTTTCATTTTCTGGATGAGACTCAGGTGTTAGGAGTTGATGTTTGTATCTTTTGGGTGATATTTGTAGTTTTTAAAATAATAATAATTGTTGACGTTTTATAATTTTTTGAGTGAATAATTTATACTCTTGAGGTAACGTAGTTTTTTGTTGATATTTTTAGTTTTTATCTTCTTATGATGTTGATATTTTTCATTTTCCGGGTGAGTTGTAGTTGGCATGAGTCGATGTTTTAAAGTTTTTTTGGGTTATATTGGTCGATATTTTTTTGCTTTTTTCTCTCATGTTGATATTTTTCATTTTCTTAGTGAGTTTTAGGTGATACGAGTTGATGTTTGTAGTTTTGAGTGACATAGGTTGATTCTTTGTAGTAATTTTTTTTCTTATGTTGATATTTTCATTTTCTGGGTGAAGTTTAGGTGATAGGAATTGATGTTTTTACCTTTTGGTTGATATTAGTTGATTTTTGTAGTTTTTAAAAAAAATTGATAATTGAATTTTTGTTGATGTTTTTATGATTTTAAGTTGATATTTTTTAGTTGTAGTCGACATTTTTTCAAAATTTTATCGATTTTTATTTATTATATATATATATTTTTTGCTATTTTATTTTCTTTATTTTCTCTAATTTTTTAGTTGATGTTTTATGATCTTTCGTTGATATTCTGCTATTTTTTGCTAATGTTTATAATTTTCAGTTCGATGATCATATTACTTATTTGCATTTTAAAAATATTATATTGATTTTTTTATTTTTTGCATACTGCAAGTCTGCAAATGGCGGGAAAATGATGGGGGAAAACACGGACAAAAAACCCCTGAAAATACATTAGCGATATGTCCCATTAAAATTATTAGAGATAGGAACTTGTAAATTATTAGAGATAGATCCATGTAAAATTATTAGAGATAGGTCTCTGGAACTAGAATATAGCTAAAATTGCATAAAGGTCCCTGATTAAAGTTTATGTTGTTTCACACGAGAACATCTCATTGTGGAATGGATAAATATTGGAATAAAATAAATAAATGAAAAATAAAATTGAATTATCTTACAAAATTATGTGAAAAGGTAAAATATTATTTTGAAAGGACATAAAATGTTGTCGAATTATCTTACAAAATTACATGAAAAAAGAGTAAAAAGTAAAATATTATTTTCAAAAGACATGAAACTATGTCGAATTATCTTTAAGTAAAAAGTAAAATATTATGCGAAAAGTGGTGTGATCCAAACTAGGAAAAAATGTGAAATTATCATAAAATGATGAAGGAATTGTGCGTGACCGAGAGGGTTCTCGGTAACATACTTCCCACATTGTGTTGGAATTTTAATTTGTTCCGCAATTGTAAGTTCCCAAAATTTTCATATTTTTTGCCAATCAAACAACTTAGCCAAATAAAATAGGCAAAGTTTTGGGAAAGACGGTCTTTCCATAAACTTATGGAAAGACGGGGTTTAATTATAATAATAAAAGGTAAAAGGTCTTTGTTGCAATATTAAAGTTTTATTATGCAACGTGTAGTAGTTATAAATTTTATAACCCGGTTCATGCAACCCGAAAATTTTATCTTATTTTCTTCTAATTTACACTTTAAACTTTGTCTTTCCATGACTAATGGAAAGACCGTTTTTCAAGAGACTGACTCAATAAAATATCCCTAAAATTTGTATTTACCATATAACTCACCGCATACCAAATGACCTCTCACACTATTATCCATATTTAAATGTATATTGAATGTTATTATTTTCTTAACTTGCAACTTTGTGTTTACGTAATTAATATTCTAATATTCATGCAAGCCCACGTTTTAAGAGTTGTTTGGTGTACGGTAACCAGTGTGGAAATTACAAAATCTCAAAGTTTTAAAATTGGCGTAGTTGTTTGGTTGACGTAAAAGAGTCAGCAATTGCTGACGACTTATCGTTTGCCCATTTTGCATAAACTCTTTCCATAGAACATCATTATCACCTACACTTTCAATTCCCGCAATAGTATATATTAATATTATAATAGGTGATATACTTTATATGAATAAATAAATTGAGTGAGAACGACTGGACTATAATATAAAGTAATGTACTATAGTATTAAATAAGGTTTAGAAATATAAAGTAAATCGAGTGAGAACAACCCGACTATAATATAAAGTATAGTAATATATACTATAACAGGTGATATAATAGAAAAAACCAATCTCTATTCAAGTCCATTAGTCAAAGGTGGAGGTACAGAAACCTTAGTTAAGTCTAAGGTCTGAGGTCATGCATTGAAGAACAAACTTTTCCATTGAATCCAATTCCATATCCAAAGCAGCATCATAATCTTTCACTGCTTCTCTATATACTCCAACAACATGGTAACAGAAAGCTCATAAATGCAAACACTTAACGTTGAGTGTTGATATGCTTTTGTGTATTCCCTATCAATTTTTAGGATTTGATCGAGACATTCAAAAGCCTTCTCCTGATGTGATAGGTGAAGTTGTTTTTTAAGGTAATTTTTTAAAAAAGTAGGTATGATTGTTGAATTTCACAAGAAATAGTTGAAATAAATCAAACAACTACTAGGCAAATAAATCTAAAAAAATACAAATTCCTTCAAACACATTTTTCGCACATCTTAGAAATTTAATTATAGAAATTTAATTATAGAAATTTAATTAGAGAAATAACTTCTCATACAATAGAATTTACTGGAGGAATTGAATTCCCACGTAAACCAACCAACGAAATCTCCACACAATTATCATACTTATTGTTTGAACTCACCATGAATATTAGCTTCTGGAAACAAACCTACAGCACACTCATCGCACAACTGCTCCTATGAAACAAATGGGCAGATCAATAAAATGTACACTACCTCACTCAGATTCTCACACCATGTCTGCAAACATTATAAACATTACAAACAGCAGGGAAAGCCCAAACAACTTGTTAGTAACATGAGAAACAGTGACGGGACTCGGATGTAGATAAGGAAGTTGCATTCAGTAAATACTAATTCGTAGTTTGTTTAATTTTTTTTAACGATTAATAGAGGGAGTATCATGCAGTTCAGTTATTTTTAAAAAACTTGAATTTTGAATTTCAATTGAAATTTTTTAAAATCAAATATTTCACTTCTCCCAAATAATAAAATACAGAGCCAAATCCAAAAATTCGTTACCGCAACTTGTTGCCGATTCATCGAAAATCTTAATGTCGTAGTAATTTTATCCAAATATCAGAAATAATATTATTATTAAAAACCGAGTTCATATGAAAATTATATATTTTTAAAATTGGACCAATATACAACTCAAAAAATAATATTATAATATCTTTAAACAAAAATAATTATAATATTATAATTATTTTCAAAATAATTATAAAGTATAATTCAATTACAATAGTATATAAAATAGTAATATTTATATAAAATAATATATTAATGATTTTATAAGAAAATAATATATATTTATTTAAAATATTATAACAAATAATATTATTAAAAATGAGTTCATATGAAAATTATATTTTTATTTAAATTCAACACATAAACAACTCAAAAAATAATATTATATTGTTTTTATACAAATAATAATTAAAATTTATATTTTTCAAAATAATTATAAATTATAATTCAATTAAAATAGTGTATAAATAGTAATATTTATATAAAATAATATCATTTTGACTTATAATATAAATTAATAAATTAAAGATTTTATAAGAAAATAATATTTATTTATCTTAAAATATTATAAAAATAATAATATTAAAAAATGAGTTCATATGAAAATTATTTTTTTATTTAAATTCGACCCATATACCACTTAAAATTTAAAATTATAATATTTTTATACAAATAATAATTAAAATATTATAGTTTTTTCAAAATAATTATAAAGTATAATTCAATTATAATAGTATATAAAATAGTTATATTTATATAAAATAATATCCTTTATATATAATATAAAATAATAAATTAATGATTGAGTCTGTCTCTTGAAAGACGGCTTTCCATAAGTCATGGAAAGATCAAAGTTTAAAGTGTATATTAGAATAAATTAAGATAAAATTTTCGGATTTCATGAATTGGGTTATAAAATTTATAACTAATACACGTTGCATAATAAAACTTGAATATTGCAACAAAGATCTTTTACCTTTTATTATTCTAATTAAACTCCGTCTTTCCATAAACTTATGGAAAGACCGTCTTTTCCCAAGACTTTGCCTTAATGATTTTATAAGAAAATAATATTTATTTATATTAAAATATTATATCAAATAATATTATTAAAAAATGAGTTCATATTTAAATTATAATTTTACTCAAATTCGACCCATATACAACTCAAAACTAATATTATAATATTTTTATACAAATAATAATTAAAATAATTATATATATTTTTAAAATAATTATAATGTATAATTCAATTACAATTAAAAAAATAAAAACATATTAGAGGGCGCATTTCTCATTTTTTTTTAAAATCCAAAAATCAGGTCAAATGAAAAAAAAAATTCATTTACATCCAATTATTTATTTTCAGTTTGAAATTTCACACCATTTACATCCATTTCCGACTGAATTAACCTCCATCAAGATAGAACTCCATATAAGTGCATTATAATTCCCTCCCATTTTATTTATCTACCACATCACTGTAATTTTAAGTTGCGTATAACTACTACTGATACAGCTTGCGCGATCAAACCAGGTGATAATTAGATGTATTCTTTTACATAAATAGAATCGTACACACCGACCCTTCCTGCCACCATTACCATTCATCAGTAATATTGTACGTGAAAGACACATAGCATAGCATTATCTGATGATACATTCAACACATAGTATAGCATTATCTGATGATACATTCAACCAGGCTGATCTATCTATATTTATAACCCAAAATAACGTTGTGGGTAAGATAAGTACTATCACCTTTAAGTTAGTATTTGGTGAGAATAATGATAAAACTTTTGAAGAAAACACTACAACATAGCTATATAACTATGACAAGGAACGAAGAGATGACACTAAATAATTAACCCAATTTGTTATACGAAACGTGACATGTTCAAATAACTCTCAACTCATCAAAACCATGTGACATATTCATCCGCATCAAAACAAGCCCCCACTCAAGGTTTTTTTCAGTATAACCTTAACAACTTACTGCTGACTATCGAGGACCTGCTAATAATGTTGTCGGCTGCCGACGATCAACTCCTTGTTACTAAATCTCCTGGGTTTTCCTCTCTCTCTGACCGTATGGTTTTTCTTTTGAGGTGGGTGAGTCGACTAAGTCTCTGTTTGGCAGGGCTTTTTAGCTGCTGTGCTTATAAGCAAAACACTTTTTGGTGTTTGGTAAACGGTTAAAAACAGCTTATTTTGAAAGCAGAATATATTTTTTGGGGAAAAGCAGAATCTGGTCTTCCTCTGCTTTCAAAATAAACTAGTTTTACTTATAATCACAACTCTACCAAACAGACCCTGTTGATAAACTTGGGATTTATCTTATCTGCCGTAACCTATGTAAGTTTGGTTGGGATTAATTGAACTCATATTTTAATTGAAGTCGAATACGTATTTTTCTGCTCCTTTTAAATGTCGCCGAAACTGATTCGATATCTAATCCCCGATTTATCGCCGCAGGCTGCATTTCACTTTATTTTGTTTTTTTTTTCAATTTCCTTTTCATTTGCCATTTATTTATGACAAATTCTTGGGAAAAACGGTATTTCCATAAACTTATGAAAAGACGGGGTTTAATTATAATAATAAAAGTTAAAAAGTCTTTGTTGCAATATTAAAGTTTTATTATGCAACATGTCGTAGTTATAAATTTTATAACCCGGTTTATACAACCCGACAATTTTATATTAATTTTTTTCTAATTTACACTTTAAACCTTGGTCTTTCCATGACTTATGGAAAGACCGTCTTTCAAGAGACGGACTCT
>JAULKM010143428.1:0-18022 GCA_032355605.1 Rubia tinctorum | reverse complement strand
TAAAGAAAATGAGGGTAGGGTTATATTTTCAGAAAATTAGACACAAAGACGCGGCGGTGAAGGAAAAAGAAAGAGAAGGAGAAAAATAAATTAAGGTTTAGGGGCATTATAAACATTTGATTTTTTAAAAATCAGAGGGGTAAATTAGTCTTTTCACTTAATTACAGCCTAAATCTTCCGAATAGGGTTATATTTATACTTAAATTTCCTATCTAGGGTTATATTTGCACTTTCTATTATCAAAAGGTTATATTTGAACTTATTTGAATTAGGTAGGGTTATATATGCACTTTTCTCTTATTATAATATCATGTGTTGTGGTATACACCTCCCTCAACCATGAAAAATTCAAAATATTGACAATACCTCGAGCCCTTCTTACCAAGTAAAGAACAGTTCGCGGGAGAATAAGGAGAACCTCACTAATATCAACACTTCGCCCAGAGAGAAACCATAGAAGTGAACCAGATACGTGTACACCCAATTACACAAGATACACCTCACGCAATACATAATTTCATTCACATATCACTTAGATAAAATACTTTTATATAGAAGAACATGAATTCAAAGAATTATAATTGTCAATTTGAGTTTCGCATGGTATAAACCTATCCCCACACTAGAAGATGCAGATCTCGAGTATAAACGGACATAAGACCACACTATATGAAAATAGTCATATATTAAAATAAATTGATCAAACATGTACAATGTAAATAACCCAATGAGACAAGCTTTAGAATAAAGATGATACAACTTGGTAAAGCTTAAAACCTTAAAATATAAAACTCAATAATATCTAGAAATTTTGAGTGATGCGCAATACAATATGATCATGATAAACACATAACTTTCTTATAAATTGGAAAATAGATTTCATTCCCCCATTCTTATTCAAGGTAGTGCCCTTAGGAACAACACTATTATATTAGTTCGACAAAGTAAGTGCAACAACTACAAGATTTCTACACTTAAAGTGTCAAACCCAACTTAAAAAAGAATACAGGCGGTTGCTGAAATTAAAGTCATTACCTGCACTGAGTCCTTCTACTCCCAATGGTTATTTGGGGTGGAGTTGGGCAATGAAACCCAGATTAGTTCTTCTTGCCCGTTCAACGGGTTTTCAGAATGAGGTCATAGATCCGCCTTCTTCTGTCCTCTTATATTCGCTAATCTCATCTCCGATTATGTCAAAAGACAACATATCTAAACAATCAAAATTGCAATACAAAAACAATAAAGTATACATTATTGATGTGTTCATTTTATATAGTCATTTAAAGACATTTTGGACTCACTTTTGTGTATTTTTGTGTTTTAGATTTTGAATTTTTCCTTGGAATTCTCATTGGAGAGTTTAGAGCGACATTTGCTCTCTCATCACTTTTCTACGGAATTTTGTGTGACAAGGAAATCTATTTGAAGATGTCAATTGAGGGTTGAAGACATGAAGACATGAAGGAGGAAGATTGAAGAGGAAGGCTAAGAAAGACAAGAGACTTGAAGTTTGAAGGGTTGGAGTTTACACCTATCGTGAGTAGTGGAATTTATCTCATGGCTCGCGACGACACCTGTTACGAGGAGTGGGATGTCACTCACGGCTCGTGACAGACCAACATCAAGTGGTATTTTAAATCATTTCTCTTGTACTATAAATAGCACTTTTCAGCTACCAAAAGCATGACCTTTTACCTCGGTTCTACAAGACTTTTTATTGAGATTTTTAGTCCAAAAAATCCGAGGTAAACAATGGCGCAGTAAAAAGTAAATTTTTTAACCTTGATTTAGAATTGAGGTAAAAAGTATTTTTTTACCTCGATTTTGGATCAACATAGGTCAAAGCAAGAATACAAATGATGGGAGACCATTGTTACGACTTTGTTTGAGTTGACGTCGGCATGTATAGTGACCGACGTCGGTCAAAGCAAGAAGGCAGATGATCGGAGACTATTATTGTGACTTCGTGCAGGCCAATGTCGGTCTTAATAAGAGTGATGTCGTAGATGCTAGTAACCGACGTCACGCGTTGTAGGGCAGTCATGTCGTGTGCATGCTGACGTGGAACCATGACCAATACGATGCCATTTTGAGGCTGATGTTGAACAAAACATACTGACGCCGGTTTGTCCTACGTCGGTAAGGTGTCATCACTGTATCTGTGTGTGCGACGTCGCAGAATCATCGGGGAGACATTGATTCTCGTATAATATTATAATATTTTTATACTTGATAACTCAAACAATCGTTCGTCGCTAGCCATTACATGTTATTTATTGTTCGATAACTCATGAAATGGTTAAACGTCATATAATAATCAATTGTTGTTCAATTATTGCGGAATAGAATCATATGATAAAACCCACGCAACTATCACATATATTACAAATATATATTACAAAATATTAAAATACATAAGGATGATATATAATTAAAATATTATTGGCATTGAACCTCCATTGTCTACGTTGTACTTCAGTAACACTGCAAGTCCATCCATCTACGTGCTTAAAATCCATCGATAACTCTTTTTGTCCTATTACAACCAATACATAGGTAAAAATATTTATGTTAGAAATTAGTAGTCCCTAAATGAAATACACATACTATAGTCATACGTAGAAAACATTAATCTCAATCGGAAAAAACGTAACTCGTTTCCTTTAGTGCGATGTCACATATATGCGACATTGATGTCGCATCGGCTGATGTGATGACCGACGTCGGACATTCAGAGCTATTTCAAGCATTTGCTATACTTGTGAAACATCGTTTTTTTGGTAACATATCGCAAGGGCTGATTGACTAAGACCGGCGTTTCACATTCAAAGTGTGCTCTTATGAAAATGTAACTATTATCCACAATCAGCCCTAATATAAAACGTTTTTCTCACTACTTACAAACATGACTTATTTTGATACTCCCTTTGTCCCAGTTCAAATTGCTCACTAACTTTTGGCAATATTCTCTATCAAACTTTGACTGCTTATTTGAATAGATGTAAAAGCAATATCATATGTAATATTGTTGGATTTGTCATAACAAGTAGATTCTAAAAAGTAACTTTTTGTTTTTCATTACTATACCTAGTTAAATATATTAACGATCAAACATGTTTTTTGAACACCGTGAAAAATATTCTATGCAATTTAAGGTGGGACAGGGGGAGTAACACAAACACTATACACTGCATTACATGAAAAAACAATCATCATACTTATGAATGTATTCAATCTTTGTAGCATGAAAAAAATAACATATACAAAATCAATAAAAAAAAATTGCAAAATGAACATGGAATGGAATGAAAACTAACTCAATTAATTTGTACCCGGAGATGCTCCATCCTCTATTACTTGATGTTTGAGAGGAGCAATTTGATAGATCACTTGAACTGTTGTAATGGTGTGAATGGAGAGAATTTTGGGAGTGTGTTTTAAATATGTGAAATGGATGTTGTCGCTGAATAATAATGAGATGAAATAGGGTTGCGGGAAATTTTAACTCAAATTTTCAACTCAAAATTTTGGTCCCTGCTATAATTTTCAAGGTGACCAACATTGGTAGCGGGTCGGTTCTAGTTTTGTTCAAATCGAGGTTCTTGCGATGTGCATACAAAGGCCATAGTTTAATTTTTGAAAATTATCGTCAAATACTCCCTATGAAGATTTAGGGCCCTTCCATTGACCCGTTTATGCTCAAATTGGAACAACATGGTCGTGACAATGTGAATTTTAAAAGGGTATCTCCAATTTTAAATTTTGACTTTTCCGATCATCCCGGAAAGGAACTTTTTCATCCCTAGCCAATTTTATAATAACCGAGAGTGATAAAGAAACTGGTCTGATCCCACGAACACTTCCACATGTTCTTCTGATTAACCATTGATTAATTATTATTAATCATCTAAAATTTACTCTAGACCACGTACTAGCGCTTTTTAAAAATTGATGGATGGAATTTTATTATATTTTTATTTCATAAAAAACCAAGAATATGTCATTTTGTGTGATTATATGCGGTGAAAATTATCGTTCTCATAACGATCATCATAAGGGTATTAATGGAATACTAATAAAAATGAGGGACAATTACCATGGTTCGTATCCCACTTAGACAGTACGCATAATCTCCATATCAAACATTTGTCCTTATGTTCCAGTGCAAAGTTCTGAAGCATGTGGAACATACAAGGAATTTTGGCCCATAGAATAATTTTTAAAATTATCGTTGAATACTGTCTGTGAAGATTTCATGACCTTCCATTGACCCGTTGATGCCGAAATAGGAACAACATGGTCATGAAAATGTGAATTAGATAAGGGTTTCTCTAATTTCTCATTTCAACTTCTCCCACTTTCTCGGACGAACCTAAGTGCAAAAACTAAAAAGTTCACCGGTTGTGCCAAAATTGATTTCGATCAAACCGGACGCTAATAAAGTTCATGGATATTTTTAAATTCAATTAGTAGTTTCTAATATACTATTAACTGTTATGAAAGTCAATTATATTCATTTTGGTCAAACATGAGCTCATTTGTTATGCTAGTAGGCTAAAATTATTAGGCCCGCATAAGGTAAGCCATCCTTGGTCGTAGTTAGGTAGTTGTCTGCTGAGTCGATGGGTATTTGACGTTGCACATATTGTGGCATAATTCACAAGGGTTCAAAACGACTATATATATGGAGTCCATCTTAGAAATCAGATTAAACACTTAACTTTTACTCGAATTCCAACAGTCCCCCACCCTCTCTTCTCAAAGGTATGGTTTTTCAATTATTTCAAATCCTTCATTTTTGTATTTATTTTTCCTTAAAATTATTATATGTATAGTGTGTCAATGTGTTAGTCAGTATGTTTTTTGGTTTTCCATTTCATATGGATTAGTTATTGTATGGACTCTCCTTATATGTATGTTTTTGGATAATTTTGTGCCATTTTGTGTTTTCTTAGCATGATTCTTTTGGGTTTCTTCAATTTCTGCTAAGGTTAAATGCGACATCGGTGACCTATCAGTTTGCCTTCGCTTTATGAGCTTGTCGTGCGACGTCGTTCTTCATAATTATGCTATTTTTCAAGAATGAGATTTCGTACTCATGTCGGTTTTCTTATCAATATAACCAATAGATTAGAAACTTTGATAACATGTGATTGAGCTTGCTTTAACCTTTTAAATGTGAACTCATTTGTGTGTTGCTCACCATGTTCGATCTAAACGACTGATGAGCGACATCGTGCAATCATGTCTGTCATGCCATACTGTTGGACCAGCATGTACATGTGACACATTGCCGACTTAACCAATTAGGTGTAGGTCGGTGTTGGATGTCTATGTCTTTCGGGAAATTTGTTTTCGATTGACGTTATCTGCTAATTTGGTCACATCCTGTCGTTATAACCGACAACGTTTAAAAACCAATGTTTATTGATAATTCATCCGAGTGATATGAATTTCAGGAATTATAGCTGACAACGAAGGTTCCATAAGTTGTTCCCCAATAGAGGATAGCGATTTTTAGTTTAGTTTGCTACATTCATTTTATTTGGTTACTTATATCAGTATTTAAGTATTCATAATATCATTTACTAGTTTAGATCTTGAGCAATTCGGAGGGGGAACGCTCGCAGTATTACTTAAGTGATACTACTTCACATTTCAGCTGCACCTTGAGCCAAACGAACTTTGGTCAAGTTCCAATATTGGTAATTCCTACCCGATACACATGTATTTTAATTTTAATTCAACATTTCTTTAGGTTACTTTCATATATACTAACTTTATTTTTCTTTTTATAATTTAGTACATCCCAAGGCACATCGTTCCACTCCTACCAAAAGACAAGACACTTGTTATGTTGAGGTGCTACGGAAAAGATTAGCACATGAACTAATCGAGTAACATGAGGCTCAAGACTCTGTTCCTAAAGGATTTTGGCAAGTTTCTTGATGCCCACGAACTGAGGATTGGGGACACGCTATTCTTCGATCTCTTAGACGGTTCTGAGCCGATAGTGTTCAAGGTCATCATTGTTGCGTTATCATTTTAGTTTTACTGCTTCATCACTTGAGTGGAACAAAAACAAATTTATTTAAATTTGTAACATTTGTTTAATTAAGAATATTTGTTGAATCTTATTTTAATGTTATTTAATTTTAAATTTACGGTACTGATATTTTATTGTTTCAAAAAAAATATTTGCTTATTTGAGAAAATCCACTAAAGGAGGCTATTCAACAATAGCCTTGAGAAAATCATTAGGGAGCTCTGATATAGAGAAAAACTATTTTCCTAGTTTTGACTTATGAACTTTATTCTAATCCTTAACATCATTAATATCTCTTAAGTGCAAAAAGAAAAAAATTGATCGATTCTGCCAAAATCATTTTCGATATAACTGTACATTAATAAAGTTCATGAACATTTGTACTACTTAATTTGTAGTTTGTAATATACTATTAACTGTTATGAAAGTAATTTTTATTCATTTTGGTCAAACGCGTGCTCATTTGTTGTGCTAGCGGGCTGAAATTGTGCGATGTCAGTCATGGTTCAGTACGTTGTCGGCTGAGCCGATGACCATGCGACAGCCAGACATCACATGGTTCAGTACCTTCCCAATCAATGTCATTCATTTGAGAAACTAATCCCAGATCATCAACATTTTCATCTAGAAGAGTATCTACCTCTTCATCTTTACTCCATTAATCGCGCTCATATATATCACCCCTTTCAAGACAATCAGACTAAAAACTCGAATGACATGAAGAAACCATGTTCTTCACACAAGATCTACAGAAAATAAATAAGAACATCAGTAGCATATTTAAGAATTACTAAGAAACCCAATATTGTATGAGATTATCATCCTTCTTAATATTACCTCAATAAGAATATGACCAGGGATATCAAGGTCCTCAACTATCAATGGAAAAATCATTTTTTGATATCCAACTTCACATGACAATGTAACACCAACATTATCGCTCTGGTTTTCTTTTAAAATATCCTGATTCTGACAGACAATAATAGAAACCACTAAGGAAGTGATATTTTTACTTGTCTCCTCGGTTGGGTGAAACACTTCAACATATCTTGCAACGTCTAGCAAAAAATCAAGTGCTTTACCGTCAGATGCAACAATCGATCAATGCTCACCCGTAACAAAGTAACAAAGAGTACACTCAAATCATATCATCATTCATTAATAACATGTTCTAAAGAGGATAATTTATGTAAATAAAATAATTTTCCCTTCCCATGTGAAAATATGATGAACATACCTTCTCTCCATTTGGGATCAACCCTCTAAACTCAATTAGTCACTCATGAATGTGTTATGTGTCCTCATGCCTCAGTTTTAACTGAATAACCCCTAGTATAGGGTTTCCTTCACCCTTATCATTATTAATGAACTTGTATTTTATCTCTTTGTTGTAGCATCATTATGCCAAGAGATATATGTCTTGGACTCATTGTATGCACGGAGACATATATGCGTCCCCGTCGACACTCATGTTTTCTTCTATATACTATATGATTCATAAATGTACACAGTGTAACAAAAGCGAAAACTAAGTTCCAAAATCTAGAATACAACTCTAACACAGACCTTACTTTTCAACTACTACAATAACCTTTATATGAGTATTTATCCAACATAAAATGGCACATAGATACATCAAAATGTACCAAGAGGTTAATCATTGAAGTTATATGGTTTAAAATTGAAGGTTAAGAAATTTACCACATTTTCCTGAGGCTTGTTCTTGTAATAGGCAAGTAATTGATGCCTGATAACAAAATAACGCCTGATAACAAAATAACGCATATGTATATATGATCTCCCAATCATTCTCTACCCATATCTCACCATCCAGCCCTTATATGTGTGTGTATGTGTGATTGTTCCGCTACAAAAACTAATCTTTTGCTTCAGAAGATGATAGCTTAGCATAATCCTTCCTCATCTTTGCATTTTTATTTGATTGATCAGCAGCCTCCATCGAAAGGTTGCTCAGTTAACAGAAAAATGAAGAATAAATAAACACGAGCTATAGAAAAAACTAGGGACTGTTGAAACTGAAGTTGGAGATTTTTTTTTCCACACCTCCTAGAAGATTTGACACAGAGTAGGCTGGATAACTTGTTGGAAGGTAGAATTCAAACAGTGTTCAAACAACAATCAGCCCCTCCAATTTCAACCCCGAAAAAGACTTGAAATTCAGCAAATCCTATGCACTTGTATGGCAAACCAATGACCACAATTTCAAAACTCACACATAAGAAAGAGGGGTGGAAGAGAACTAAGGCATACAACATTAAAACGCCATCGTTTCGCGCTTATCACCAAGGCTACGAAGATGCAAACACCTTTCAATGGGAAGTGTGGAGATAGTGACAGTCAGGGGTGGAGCTAGAAAACTTTCGTTAGGTGTTTGCATCTTCGCAGCCTTGGTTAGGAATTTTTAATTTAAAAATATAATAATACAAAGACTTGAAATTAACATGATAAACAATAAAATTCTTAACATATATAAAAAAATATTATTTGAACAATGATAACCTAACTTCTAGGAGGTAGCGAAGATTTTTATGTTTTGAAAACGTCGTAGAATGGATTCATTGTCGATTGTTACAAAAATCCTCTTAATGTACACAACAAGACTATCATTCATCAATTTATCTCCCATGTGACTACGCAAATCAGTCTTCACAATATTCATAGCAGAAAACACTCTCTCCACAGTAGCAGTTGCAACCGGTAAAACCAACGTCAACTCAATCAAGATATGTACCAATGGAAATATTCTATGAATATTAGTTTCAACTAACCTCAGAGCAAGAGTACCTAAGTTTTCAATGCTTGAAAATCGAGGGTCATCGTGCATAACATGGATATAGTTCCTCAACTGAGATTCAAGATACACGTGATCAATATGAGAGAATATTACAAATACATAAATGTAAGATGAATCAATTCAGGAACGTTGAACTCGGAAATAGAATTTCTTGGATCAAGACA
This sequence comes from Rubia tinctorum, assembly GCA_032355605.1. Taxonomy (NCBI): domain Eukaryota; kingdom Viridiplantae; phylum Streptophyta; class Magnoliopsida; order Gentianales; family Rubiaceae; genus Rubia; species Rubia tinctorum. The sequence continues at coordinate 8,997 of JAULKM010143428.1, read as the reverse complement.
TGCAATGCAACTAAGCAATCTTGTGCTGACTTCTAAAAAATGATTATTCATCTCTTGTATTATCAAATCAACAACCTGAAATTTTAAAATCAACAGTCAATAACACAAATAAATATTTCTTCCTTAACAAAATAAGATGAACAAGCATACCTTTTTTAAAAAAAATCAATCATTCCAAGATGCTGGGAAAAACGCCAAACAACGATTACAATAAGTGAAATTGACATCCAACCTAACTAGCCTCTATCAATAGCAAACATATTGCAAGGATAACTAAACTACATGTCAACCAGACTGATCGTCTGTACTATTACAGATCAGAGATCCAATAAAAATCTGTAACATCTCCCTCGAGGATATTAACTTGCTTCCTGCAAAAATCATGACCACTTGGCAGAGAGGAGCGGATCACGCATCAATATCACTGCGCCAAACAGGGATCTTCTATAACTGTAGCACCACTTGATCCAACCACGATCTATGTTGCCCAAACTGTAAACACTTTGTAAAACACATATCTGACGGATCCAAATTAATGGAGACCCAAAAATAAAATCACAAACAAAACTACAAACACACGATCTGAACAAGTAGATCGAGAATAATACATCAACTTGAACAACTAAATCGAGTTATGATCATGAACACAACAGTCTAATCGATCAGGTCGAAAAAATAAAACTAATATGTGGAGAGAAATCTCACACTTATCGAATAGCAAAACACAAATTAAAATAAACTATTGTTCCTCATCTCCCCTAATGGGAATATGAGAAAAATTGAAGAAGGGGTGCGATTGGAATGGAGAGAGCGAGGTTGTGCACGACCAACGTAGGGTTTTAGATGTTCCAGAAGAACAAGCATGCCTGAAGAAACAAATCTGCGTGATAATGATGATAATTGGTTATGACTTGCCCTCTTCGTCTTCTATAACCCCGACTAGTCATATTGTCATCCATATCAAGTAGTGGGGTCATATGCAACCCGCAAAAATTGTTGACTTGTTCCAAAATAATATCTCATCCATCTTGCCAAAAGACTTGTAATTGATGGTTCACACAAATAACCAAATTCATGGCAATGAAAATATTTTGATCCCTTTGTTGCAATTCAATTGATAGTACATTTGTGATTGACAATAAGGATTTTATCAAATGCAACACAAACACAAACTAATAAGTATCCATTTTATCAATCAAACTTCTTACAATACCCTCATTTTCCGAATTACTTCCATGGTCATGAATATCACCCAACACTTGTATCATTGAAGGCCACATTATATGTAAACGAAGCAATTTCACGTAACGTGATCCACAATGAGTATTTCTACCACTGAGAAGGACCTTTAAGGTTCTAGTTGTGCGTTTTTTTTTTCTCTTGTCCTTTTGTTCAAATTGAGGACTATGTGTTTTCAAAGTGTGGGGGTGAGAAATATATCTCATTGTATTGTATTGTAGTATGCATATGCTCTACTTTGATTTTTTTTGTTTAAAAAAATTCCACTAAGTTGAAAACCTGAGAGGGCAATTTAGGCAAAATTGGGGGCTCGGATAAATCAAAAACCCGAAAGGGCAAACTATGCCAAAAAATTAGAGCCCTTGTGGTGCGGAAAAAGGTGAAGTGTGAGGTTTGAAAGAAAAGAGAGGTTTGGATGAAAACTCGAGAGTGCTCCTAAGCAAAATGAGAGAATTGAGAAAAATGGAAATATGTGAACTATACTCTTGTTTTTATCTATTTGTGGGATTCACGGGTAGGTTATGCTGTCTTCTTAACATTTTTTGGATTTTTATACCTCATCCTTATTATAGCATGATTTTATTGTTTTGGTGGTTTAAGACTCCTTAGGTCGGGATGTGAGGGTTGGCAAGCTCTTATGGTTTGGGTTATGGTAGTTCTAGAAATAATGTGTCAGTTGTGCTCTTGGGAAAACATAGCTTAGAAATCACCTTAGGACTTTGCTTGTTCTTACTCGAGGACAAGTCAGGGTCTAAGAGTGGGAGAATTGATGAGACGTGATTTTGATGTTTTCTTAGTACAATTAATGTTTCTTTTTAGCTTGTTTTATTGGTGGTTATTTAGATTATTAGGTGTTTTAGAAAATAGGGGTTTATAATCACCTTGTCTGTTTATTTTCTCTAATTTTCTTTGTTTTTAAGCATTTGGTGTCTGCATTTATGATTTCGTCGATTCATATGTGTTTTGTGAGCTTATTTGGATATCATCATGAATAAAGACATTCTCAAAGATGGTAGAAGATTGAATAAGGTTATTCCTAAGAATGGTAAAAGAAGGAAGGTCACTTACAAAGCGGTAGAAGATAGATTGAAGAAGGAAGGCAAATTAGCGAAGGAAGTTTGGGTTTTTGGAGCCAAGTTCTGAATGATCCGAGACATGGATATCATCATTGGATTTGTATTTGTGAGTACTATAAAAAGGACTACAAGAACACCCAAAATGGATCAAAGGTTCATCTGTAGCGATGGAAATAAGAAGAGGGCAGTAGCTCCTTCGCGGGCTAAAATTAACCCAAAATTTGAATTATAGGGTCTTTTCTCCTCTATTTCCTTGAAATATAAATATCCCCCATTCTTCCCCATTTGATAGAGCCTGATTTGGGGCCTCAAAACTCTTAGTTTTTCTTAATCTTTTCTTAGTTTTTGCATTTTTTTTTCCTTGAATTCTTGTAGAAGTGTTATGGATTTTCATTATCTAGGCTACTTTCTTCTTGGGAGCAATTGGTTCAAACTTTCAAATCCATGTTGTGAGAACCTCTTAACTCTGTTTAGAACTCTTGATTATCATGTATTTTTTATGCTTTAAATGTTGATTTTAGCTTCATTAATCTATTAAAAATGTGTGGATATGGATTGTTTGCATGATAGCATGTTGGAAGTTAAGATGAAAGTAGCTAATTCATCTAGGGATGGCAGTGGGGTGGATTTTGGTGGAGGTCCGTCCCGCATCTGCCCCAATGGGGCGGGTATTTAGGTAGTTTTGATGGTGGTAGGGCGGGTATGGGTATGAAAATCATACCCGCCATGGGTAGTGGGTCGGACATGGATATTAGTTCACATCCGCTATATCCCTGCCCTGCCCTGCCCTGCCCCACTAAACCCGTTATATACTCACTAATTTAATCCAAAATAAATTATTATTTATCCATATTGTACATATATTGCCTATAATATTTTCTTGTAAGTACATTTATTAATTTTAATATAAAAGTTACTAAAAAAGTGAATTTTTAGTATTTTTGGAGATATAAGTGGAATGAGTACAATGGGTATGAACTAGGTAAGGAGACTCAAATGGGTGATGGGGTGGTATGGATTATATATAATGCCTGAGGGAGTGTGGGTGGATTTTAAAGTTGTACCCACCATGGGTGATGGGGCGGGTATGTGTATGAAAATTTTAGGTGGGCATGTGTATTGATGTACCATAATCCGTACCCGCCACGTGCCATTGGCATCCCTATATTCATCCCTTTTGACATGTGGACCAAGAACATGAAGTTAGGATGTCTAATTAGGCTGATGATGTTATAATTTATAGATGAATGTGATAATGTTGAAGTATTTGTCATGTTTATCCTATGATAGCAAAAATGGAGGAGTATTGAATGTAGAACTTCATTGATTAACCCTGAGAAATGCATGAATCGGTTAAATGCTTAGACATTTAGTACAATGTTTGTAGGTTTTATCAAGCTTGTTGATTTTTCTTCCATAATGCCATTAATCGGATGTCTTTAGGCATCGATCATCTAAAGCGGTCATTAGTGAGGTTTAAAAAGAGTCGTTGATCACTCTTGTAAATTACACTTAAGAAGAATGAAAGGTTTACCTCCACAATAGTTAATCAAGATGATTAAATATGTTATTGATCAATGATCGATAAGAGGTTTGTAAATAGAAATCAATTGCGCCCAAGGTTTCGTACTTTGTGTTTAATCATTTCTTTGCAGTTTGTTGCATGATTAGCTTAATCTCTCTTTTATGCTAGTTGCTTTATCTTTTAAATTTATAAATTAGAAAAACCAAACCAAAACCCCACTCTTTAATTACTTATATATCTATAATATATATATATATATTCATCCTATATGCATGAACCTTTAGGAAAATCTTTCTTCTTCGTGGACGACCTCGATTTACCACTATCTACTTAATTGTGGTTACGAAGTATTAGGGATTATAAATGAATATTTGAGAGGTACAACGATGACCTCCCATAGCAGCAATTCTAGCACAGTCATACTTTATCAATTAGTTTGCAAAATGCCCCAACCAAAGTCACAATCATAGTGACATAAGAAAAAATATCAGCCACGAGAGAAATTTCTTTAGCAACTGATACAAGAAATAATTGGAACTAATGAAAGAAACAATGAATGTATATAGCCTGTGGATTTTCCTCTCGTATTAAATCTTGTAAACCATGAAATTCACCCCTCGTATTAGAACCTTCATCATATCCTTGTCCACTCAATTTGTCTAGGGACAACCCATGTTTCAAAAACAAAGCCACAATAGAATCTCTCAATGAAATAAAAGTAGTGTATGGCACAAGTATAATAGCAATAAATCGCTCAATAATTTCTCCTTTTTCATTCACATATAAAAAAACAACTCCCATTTGATTTTTGAAGAAACATCTTGAGACTCATCAACCATCAAAGAAAAAACTCGATCACCAATATCTTAATAATATAGTGTATTTGATAAAATATAAAGATTTTATTAAGGTGCATTGATATCTCATCAATGACACATTTCATCAATGATGAGGGTTACAATATATAGGGATATAACAAAACGAAGTCTAACAGAAATAAATTCTAAGTCTGTAAGGAAATTACCATCCAAACTAAGCTACAAGGAAACTAATTTTATAAGGCAACTTCTATTTATAAGATTTCCTACAAGGAAAGAGTTTCTATTTCCTTATCACCCCGCCTCAAGTTGGAGCATGATGATCAAGAATGTCCAACTTGCGAAGAAGATTATGAAATTGATAATCATTAAAAAAATTAAAATTCTTTCAGTATGACGGGACAGATGACAAATCAGGACCGTCATTGGTACTGAGGTAGTAAGGATCATTCAGAGATCGGCCAGCAAGGATAGATCCCCAGAACCAGATTGTAACTGCTACTGTTTGAGTAAAGATGCAATCACATCAGCGGCATTGGGATTATGTAACTTATTAGCCTCAGTTTCAACGAAGATGCGAGCTTGCTCAGCAGCATCGGGACCGGGGCCAGAGGTGACATCAGACATGGAAGCAAATTATATAGATTGGCAGTGGCGCGGCAAATCAGATAGGTAGAGGCGCGATAATGCGTGGAATCGGACGGTGGTGCGTGGAGTCAGGCGGTGGCTCGTGAACGTCACTCGCCTGCAAATCAGAGTCGTACGGATCGTGACAACCGTTGAGGTAGCACCAAAAATCAAAAAAATAGCAACCGGCAGGGCAGTCGACGACGATGGCGGCGCGTGTAGTGTAACGCGCGGCTTGATGGCGGCAGCTTTAGCGGAAGACAGCAACGGATTTAATTAGGGTTTAGGTTTCAAAATTTTTACACTCTGATACCATAATAAAATACAAAATACTTTATTAAGTTGCATTGATATCTCGTTAATGACACATCTCATCAATGATGAGGGTTGCAATATATAGGGATATAACAAACTGAAGTATAACAGGAATAGGATTCTAAGTCTGTAAGGAAATTACCATCTAAATAACCTACAATGAAACTAATTTTATAAGCTAACTTCTATTTATAACCTTTCCTACAAGGAAAGAGTTTCTATTTCCTTATCAAATACTTTACTTATCAGTGTTACCTCTTCAGCACAAGCTTGAGCTAGATCTTTTTGAATTGAAGTCATTTGACTGTTACCCGAAATATTTTCCTTATGAACTTTGGCAACATCTTCATTGTTTTGACAATACCATTCAACTAGTTCAAGAAAATTACCTCTATTCACAGAACTAGAAGACACACCGTGTCCACGAAAAGATAGTCCTTGCCTCAAAAAGAAATCGTGTCACATCGAACATAACAGTTATATGAGTGCGATAAGAGACCTCAAAGATAGCTCGTGCACTTGAAACATATTTATCAAATTATATCTCTGATCTTTTACAAGCTTCAAAATTTATCCTTGCATCACTATGACAACTATTCACATCCCCAACATGAAGAGAAAATCTTTCTTTTTTCCTTTTTCTTTTTTCCGTCTTTTAAGAAAGCATTTTGAGCAATTTTACCTCCCTTATTATGTGATGGAGGAAAAGGATAACACCAAAAATAAAATGAGGCATCTTTAGACACACTAAATTCTAGCCATGGAAAGTCTCTATACCAACTAGCTTGAAAACTCATTTCTTGAATGCCAATTTTATTTTTGGGTAGTTGTGACAAACTGATTGATAAAGCCCCTTAACAATACTCTCTTCGAATTTTATCTTGAATAGCATTATCAAACTCCTCAATTGGCTTCCGTAAACTCGGATCATAAACAATATATCTACATTTAAATTGTATATTTGAGCGATTTTCTAAGATTTCATCATTAGGTGTAATAGAAGACTTCCCACTACGATTTCTTTTAGTAGGTTAAAAAAATCTCTTCATATCCGACATATATAAACAAAGTAAATTATCATTTATGAAATTTAATTTTATTTACAAAATAGTAATTTTGAAACTCATAAAAACATAATTCAAATTTTAAATTTTGTATTGATAAGAACTAATTTATGTACAATTGAATTTATGTAAATAAGAAGTAATTTTTGTATAATTCAACTTCTAGCTTTCTAATTAATTTTTCTACTTCAATATTTTTATTATAAGAACTAATTTATATTTAACACATCATGTATAATAAAGATTTGATAAAGAGAAAATTATATATTATGTAGTCAAATAAATAAATAAAGCTTACTTTAAATGAATGAAAATGAAACTAAACCTTGATTTGCTTCGAAAGATTGTATTTCTCTTCCCAAATTGAGCACGTGCATGAATGTAGAGTAGAAATAGGAAATTATTGAGATTGAAAATTTTAAAAGTTAACCTTTCCCTATCCATACAAACAGGGAATATGAAAAGATTAAATTTAAGGGAGGATTTTTTTTCCTTTGTAAAGGGAGAAGGGAGATCAACATTGTGAGAAGAAGAAAATAGGCAAGTTAGAAAATGAGAATAGAAAATAAAGAGAACCCAGCATATGATTATTTACTTTAAAAAATCAAAATTTCCTGAAGAAGGATAATAAATTGTGTCCAAGGGGCTGAATCATAATTTTAAAAAAATAGTTGTGGAAAGTTGGAACCCCTCCAGCCCCCTTGTCCCCCGCCTCTGGTAACAGCAAGGCAGCGTTGAAACTGGGAAAATAAGAATCATTTCCATGAAATGTCCTTTCTACCATGAACTACCATTTGTGTCGACGTAGAGGTTGGAGGATTTCTTTTCTAGTTTAGCAGGAGGCAAACCAGCACACGTATGCGGCACTCGTAATCAAGCAAAGAAACTCACATTTGCCTCTCAGATTGCTTACCATCCACATACCTTACAACAGTGGCTACTTATTGGTTTCCAAGAATACAACGTTTTAGCAGGATAACACCCACGTCTGGGTTCTAATTTAAGCAAATGACATTTACCAACAAGAGCTCAAGCTGGGTGACAGTTCTAACAAAGAATATTCAGCAGTAGACCAACAAAGATAATGACTTCCCTCAACGACCGTCCCAGATCACCCGGAAAGGCTGTCCCAAAATGCACCCACTATTCTGAATTCTGACGACTCTTTTCTGTCAATACAATGTTCCAACGCAAAGGGGTCATATGATTATCACAGATGTTTGAAAAACTATTCACCAAGGAGCAACAGCCTACCCAGCATCGTCTGCACTCCAAGCAAACAGCACTAACATGTTTTGCAGCTTTAAAAGAGAGGGAGTCACAAACTAACAGAACACACAACACTTGCTCATCACAAACTGCCATTTGCCAACAGTTACTTGACAGGACCCGAAGATGTGAAATGATGTAAAAGCACTCGTGGGAGTTAACGCACGTATACATAGATGTCGTACATGTACGGCAATCACTAATGGCAGCAACAATTTCTTGTACTGTACTTCGTGATATAAAGTCTCATTGTTCAGTATAAAAAGAAATAAAATTAAAACATAAAGAGCATACAATGATGTGTTACCGTCATAAATTTTATTCCCATCTGCCTCTCCCAGTAATCACCCTTGTGGTCATAATTATTTCAACTTTGTCTATATGTACCAACTGAGTAGCAATAAATCAGCCATATTTGTACTATAAGAAGCCTCTAGACATAATATTCAGATAATGATAAGGAAAGTTAATCAGCAACAGCAAATCATTGAAGCTACAAGATTTTAATAATTCGGATAACAAAACCAGATATAAGAAAAAATGTGCGCAAATCACCCTAACATATATGTGTGTGTATAAACCAACAACGTCAAATGTTGAATTAGCAACTAAGGAGTTTTATAGAAGAAAAAAGAGATGCAGCGGACCAAGAAAGAAGACCATTTTTCCTTCTCCAAAACAAAATGTTACAAGACTGCCTCCTTGAAATTAAAAAACAGAAGTCGACAACCCTCCAAACTCATAAATTTGGTTCTACCTTTTATCCTTATGTAGTGATGATGAATCGTGTTTGCACAGGCAGGTTTTGATGCGGCAACATCAACTGCCTTTCTATCTATACTTTCTGTCACTCCACTAATTTCATAAAGGCTTCGACCTTGGTTTTAAAATGCGGGATGCGCTAAAATGCGCTAAAACTCAAAATTAGGATAATGCACCATGCGCCATGCGATGCGAGTGCATCACGGTTCCGATGCGCTACCTATATTATATTCAATATATATGTATATATGCATATGCAAGGCAAGTTAAAATAATCAAATGTAAAGTTAGATTCATAATAA
>JAULKM010143417.1:0-18025 GCA_032355605.1 Rubia tinctorum | reverse complement strand
TACTATCCAATGTTGTCAGTGAGAAAGAGAAGTCCATGTTGACAAAATCTCTTATGCAGTTATGAGTAGCTCTGGTATATTTTATTACTTAATTACTAATATGGTTGTGCAAGGATTTACTTACTGTCCATAACTGGTTTGGTTAATCTATTGTTCCTGCATATTTAAGTGACTTTGTGTTTGTTTGGTTACCCTATAAATCTGCATTACATATTTAAGTAGAAATATTTTCATAATGGTGCCACTTAGGTTGTTTAGAAGCAGCAACTTTAAACCCACATATTATGAAATGAGGTGGTGTATCTTGATGAAATAGTTCTAGCTGGAAAATGAGTTCATTAGTTGCTCTATTGGTTCTTGTTCTACATTTTTTCCGATGAGCTGATTGCTTTCCGATGAATCAAAAATTTGAAAAATTCCTAACTGCTGCTAGAGTTTTGAGAGTTTACCAATATTGAGAGTCTTATTTTTAACCATATCTTTTGTTGACATTTGCTCATTTAAGAGAAAGTTAGCTTCATTATGTACATATCTTACTGTAGTTGGATGAATGCTTAGACAGTACAGTTAAAAATGAATAACTTAAGAATTCCTTTTGTTTAATTTCCTATTTTTGGTGGATTCTCCTATCTAATACTCTGTCTATCCAAAATTAATAATTCAGTTTAATCTGTCTTTGTGTCATGCTTTAAATGGTTCTAATAAACAGCCAAACCTGGTGATAAACAACATCGAAGTCTTAAAGCAAGCAATTTTAACGGATGAGACAAGTGTCAATAGATCTATGTATCATGACAGCCTGATATGAAGGTTGGTAGCTTTATGTGTAAATGAGAGATGTCTCCCTGCTATCCTTGTGACATCAGATAGGTAATAGCTTTATTTATACATGTGTCATCATGTATGGGATATTGTAGATTCATTTATAGTCCCATGCATGTATTATTCATCATCTGGTTTCCAATAATGTGTAAACTTTTTATTTTACGTTACATGTTATTTTTATTCCCTTTCTGATCGCTCAACTAGGCCATATCAATAAAAATGAATGCTTACATGATCGTTCTTTTTCTATTTTATAACATAAGAGGATAGGACTTGTTTATTATAATAAAATTAAGGGTTTTTTACACTTCTAACCCTAACTTTAGGGCTGAAAGTGCCAATATAACTCTGCAAAATGAGAAAGTATCAAAGTAACCCTAACTTTATGACAAAATATGAAGTTATAACCTTTAGGCTTATTTTCGTCGTTGACTGAAGGAATTTCCCATCTTACCCCTTTTCTTCTTCTTCAAAATCCACCATTAACCCAACCACCACAAGCCACTGCCCGCCACCACCCTTTCTTCTCTCCCGCCGCCAGCGAGACCCATCATCCAGATAATGAAGTGACTCCCAATAATTAAACAACTCATCGCAGACGTTTGTAGATGAGATAATTAATAGATGAAATTAGGGTTTGGAAGAGGAATCACCATACATATACTCCTAAGTTTGAAAACTATACTTGTAGATGAGATAATCAAATGACTCCCAATAATCCGGCCAACGAACATATCGCAGCTTCGATCGAAAAAGAAACATATACAGGTGTGACGGAGAGAAGAATCTCCAGAGGTGGAGGTGAGGCTATGGGTGAAAGAAGAAAATAAGAAGACGATGCAGGTGAAGAAGAAAAAAAGAAATATCTTTTCTCTTTTTATTTTTTAATCCAGGGGTAAAATTGTCATTTCCTTAATATCTAGCACTATTACTATCACACAGCAAAATAGGAGGCGCACGAGTCGATACACGTAAATCCCGAAGAGAGCCATTAAGAGAGCTTTGTTTATCATACTTGCTTTTTGCATGTCAAGAGAGTCATCAACCTTATACTTTAAACGATAAACCCATTTTGAACCAACAACATTTGCATTGGATGGATGAGGAACTAAATCTCACGTATGCTGAGTGCGAAGAGCATCCTTGTCTGAATCCATGACACCAACCCAATCAGGATCCTTGACAGCTGAGCAATGACTATGAGGCTCGATTTTAGCAAATAAAGCACTCGGTAATTTAGAAATATCATGGTTTAAAAAATCCTTCTGGAGAAGAGACCCAGTGCAAGATTGAGTAGCCATCAGATGAGAAGAATAGGGACTTGACGCCAGAGATGGCATTGTTCCCGAGGCAGGCACCAAACTCAAGGCGAGCACGGAACCTAAGGTGGGCACAAAACTCGAGGGTGATGGAGGTGATGATGCTAGCGACATGGGAGGCACGAAAGAGGTAGTTGCCGGCAGCTGGACCGACGCCAAAGCTGCTGGAGCTGCGACGGTGATCGCTGGAGGCACGTCTGGCCACTTGTGTCCCGTATGCACTGCCGTTGAGCTTTACGTGTGTAGCGGCGCGTCTGATGGCAGAGCTGGCGGTGGACCGAACTGCTAATTGTGCAGAAAACAACGACAATTATCATATAGCCCTTGTGCTCCCGGTACAGACTGTAAATCAGAATCTTCTAAAATAATGGATGATTTGGCTAGAGAAGATGGCTCAAACACCTCCGAAGGTACAAACAAAGGTTCCAAATAAGCAGAAATATCAAATGAAGACAAATCAATAGCAGGGCTAGTACATGTAGCTTGAAAAATCTCATCAGACCAAGCATGACGAGTGATGTACTTCTTTGTAAGAGGATCAAACTAGCGATAACCCTTATACTGCGAACTTTAACCTAAAAATATATAAGACATACTGATTTATGCGCAACATAAGGCCTAAAATATTGGGGGGAAAATCGACAACCAAATGGATGAAAGTTGGAGCAGTCAGGATTAGTACCAAAAATAACAGAGAGTGGAGAGTGACCAGATGTAGATTGCTGTCGAAAATACATCATACCAAAAAGAATGATGAAAGCCAGAATGAAAGAGCATCAACAGACCTGTCTTAGTAACATGACGATGTTTCCTCTCTGCACGACCATTTTGCTCTGGAGTGTAAGGACAATAAAGCTGGTGATGAATGCCCTTTGACGCAAAATGAGATCGCATGCAATGATTCAGAAACTCGGTTCCACCATAATTCTGAAATACTTTAATGGTGGTAGAAAACTGGTTCTCAACAAGAGCTTCAAATTGCATATAAGCCTCTACAAAATCAGACTTTCGTCATCGATATAACCAAGTAAACTAAGAAAAATCATCAACAAAAATGACATAATAAAGGTACCCGGTGTGAGAGACAATAGGTGAGGGTCCCCAATGATCACATTGAACTAAATCAAGTATGCGTGATCTGCGGTTTAAATTATCATTAAAAGAAAGACGCTTGCCTTTAGCCATCTCACAAGAAGAACACAAATGAGGCTTAGGAAACAAACTAGTAACTGATAAACTACCAGTTCTACTTAAAGATGAAATAACAGAAAAAGGAACATGTCCTATACTATTATGTCATAGCTCAAATGAGGCCTTGGCTTTATTTGAATTAACAAAAAAACAAAGTAACACTACCTTGATATAAAATGTAGAGCTCCTTGATATCTTTGTTCTGGATAGTGAACGAATTGTCATAAAAACAAACAACAACATTTAGATCCCAGGTTAACTTTGAAATATATAACAAATTCTTGGTAATATTCAGAATAACCAAGATATCAGATAAAATAAGAGAATCAGATATATGGGAATTGCTAGTGTGGGAAATATGCAAAGAAGAACCATTTTCAAAATAAACACGACGATTACCATTATATAGAGCGACGATATCCAGGTTGGATGCAGAACCAGTCATGTGATTGGTAGCTCCAGAGTCCATGTACCAATCAGAAGCAGCATTATATTGCTCTGACTGAGCTGTATCTGCAGAATTGGCAATGTCATCGCGAGATACATAAGAGAGCTTATAGCAGTATTTAGCAAGATGACCGAGATGATGACACCATTGGTATACATAAGTGTCACCGTCACCGCCACCTTGCTAGTTTGGACCGCCGCCGCCTAGAGTTGGAGCTCGGTCGACGCTCTTTTCACGGTCACGACCTCAGCTTCATCTGCCACTCCCGTTATCGTGGCCTCCTCTGCCGCGGGCGGGTTGTCCGGATGCCCGTTGAGATGCAGAATAGGCAGCATGTACTGGTCGAGAAGCAGAAGACGATAGAGTTTTGAGAGAATACTCTAAATCTTTAGCATCAGCCACAATAGTAAATAGCTCCGGAGGAGGATTTTTAATCATTTGAGCTGATGAAAACTGAGAAATTTTGTCATTTAAGCCACGCTAAAATAGTATGATAATGTCATCGTCGGAATGAGTGTGACCCATAATAAGCGATTCATCAAGAATGTCCTTAAAGCGAGAGTAATCATCCTAAACAAATTGATCATCCTGACGAATGCCATATAGGCGATCACAGATTAAGGCGGCGAGCACGAGAAATGTTCTGATATTTAGTGACCAAAGAATCCCATACTTGAGCAGCAATGATCATACCATCAACTACTAACATCGCAGATGGAGTAAGGGATGAAAAAAGAGCTGCTATGACTAGCTGGTCTGATTGAATCCAAGCATCATAAGTCGTAACACCTTCGAAATTCTTGTTGGAGGATCCCTTAGCTAAATTTGTGGGAGGATCGAGGTAGGTCATAGATACATCAACAAAACCAATTAGCTTAGTAGTACGTAAAATAGAATAAACCTGGGTACATCAGTGAAAATAGTTGGAACCATCAAGTTTGAATGTGATGCAACTGATTAACAAAGGAGGCAAAATTGACTTCATCAGGAACACAAGAAAAAATCCAAACACAAAAGAAAAATCAAATTGCACCAAACACAACAAACTTGTGAATGGCAGTGGACGACTTATCTAACCTTCGTGCGTGGGTTTTGGAGCAGCAAAAAACATTAGCGGACAGAAGAAAAAATTAGCGGGAGGCAGCATATTTGGACGTCGGCACATATGGACGATGAGTGAAGACGATATCCAGTGTGTTCCGATCGACGATTAACGGAAGCTATTGAAGTGGCGAAGATTGGCTGAAGACGGCAGGTGAGCGCAACCAAGGATCGCAAACCAAAGAATTTTTTTGGTAATTTTTGTAAAAATGTAGAGAACATTTAGAGAGATCTGACTGATACCATGATGGAATGTAAAACCCACAAATAATTGTAGGTGTGTGTATTGATATATATATATAGTGAGTACAAGTAATATACAAAACCTAAACAAATGTGGAACGTGATATATACAAAATCAATAAGAAAGGATATTCGTTTATCATTCTGATTCTAAATCAATTATATCTCTACTAGCAAAGTACTATCGCGCGTTGTGCGATATTATTAATTAAAAGGGAAAAGTGCAAAAATGACCCTATAAGATTGAGAAAGTGCAGGAATGACCTTGTAAAATTTGAAAGTGCAAAATTAACCCTAAATCTTTGAGTAATAGTGCAGATATACCCAAATTGCACTATTCCAACATTGGTCGGCTAAATCCAGGCGTTGACCTAATATGAAAAGATAAAAATACCCCAGAATTTTAAACTAAAAAGTCAATGACCAAATTACCCCTAGGATTTTCTTTTCATCTTTAAGACAACCTCCAGCACCGCCGCCGCCGCCAACAAACAAAATTTTGAGTCTCATCAAAAATTTCTAGAAATATTTCCCCCGTCCACCTTCGTACAACCCCATCCACCACCGCTTCCACCAACCTCGTTGTCGCCCACTCTCCGTCCACCTTCGTCTACCCACATCCACCAAGCTCCGCCATCGTCCACCTCCCCCCGTTGCGCACAACCAAATCCACCATCACCTCTCTCTGGTTATCGCTAACACAGCCGACTCATCGCGCGCCACCACATCCCCCATAACCCTCACCACTCTACTACCACCTCTCTCTTGGATCTCGTCACCACAACCCCACCACCGTCGCGACCACAACCTTTGTCGCGCGCCACCACATCCGCCACCACCTCTAGTTTGGTTCTCGCTACTACCTCCCCTCTCCTCCCCCTTCTTCTCTTCCCAACTTCACATAACCCACCAATTCTCACCACACAACCCGCTCGGAGTAGCCCAATTCGCCTAAACCCTGTCGGAGATAAACGAATCCGCCGCCGAGAGGAGACTTATGGCAGCGAGAAAAAAAGAGAATTGGGAATTGGGCAGAATTAGGGGTGAAGCGGGTGGGATAGAGGTTCTTGGGGACCTGTTCGAGATTCTCGGGAAGGGTGAAGCAGGTGGAATAGAGGCGACCCATACTTTTTCATCGTCGCCGCTTCGAGAAGGGTGAAGCGGGTGGAATAGAGGTTCTTGGGAAGAAAATGTCTTCCAATTCAGAAAAACCCAGAAAAACGGTAAAATGTTGAGATTGTGGGTAAAGTTGTATTTTCCTATTCTTAATATTTTTTTTTTAAATTAGGGGCATAACGGTCAATTAATATTTTCCAGCCAAATTCAAGTTGTTAGGGTTAAATTGACACTTTCATAGAAAAATTAAGGCTATATTTGCACTTTCAAATTTTACAAGATTATATCTGCACTTTCGAACAAAGTATAGGATTAAAAACACAATTTTCTCTAATTAAAATATTAGGATGTACATTTTATGTCTTACATTTAAATTAAAAACAAATTTTATTTAAAATTTTAAAGTTTTGTCATCTAAGGAAAACTATATGAGTTATGAAGTGAAATAATTAATTTAGTTAGAAATCGTTAAATGTTGAATACAATAAAAATGAATTATTTTTATAATATTTCATTCAATTTTTTTAAAAATTATTTATTTATACGTTGAGATTAATTTTAAAATTTTATCATAATTATATGTATCTCATTGTCATAAATAAAAATAAATATCAAATGACCTAATTAGTCTCACTAATTATAAAATGTCTTCATTTAACAGTTAGTCAGTGTAAAATAAGACTTTATCATATATAATCAATAAATAATAAGTATATATATTTCTATCAAAAGTACTCAATCATTGTAAAAAAAATCAGAACATTTTATTATTTCAGATTATGTATTTATTTGGATTTTCCATAATGATATATATATACACACTATATACATTATGGGATATTTATGGTTTTATAAATATCTTTAGAAATTATATATTTTAACAAATCATGATTGATTATATATAGTAAAAAATTAAAATCAGTAACATATTATAATATTAGTATGTTATTTTTGAACAACTTAGGTTTAGCTTTGTCAAAATAACTTCAATATTCCCTGTTGACATAATCAATCAAACAATTTCTATTATATAGTGATTGGAATTAATATTCCACCCACTATAGTGGAGTGCATGTATGTATGTATTGCATAAGCCATTTACGTTCATAAATAATAAGATAAGTATATGGGAATGTGGTCTCACACAAATTGATGCGTTTTGTCTACTCTCCATTAGTTAGTATTTACGTTTATGGTTGTGATTCAACGTTTTTCTTACTCTGTTTCAGATCAGTCCAACCTCTTGTTTCTTTAGATAATAGTTACATCTTTTTCCATGAAAGATTGAATACTATGTTTCGAACAATTTTATTCTGGAATTAGTGGTTTGGTTGGGTTGGGTTGGCATCTTGAGCATCTTTTTAACCTAGTGGTGTATTAAGTATACTCCTCTGATTTTTTAACATTGGGTCTTAATAAAATGACAGATATATTTTATGAAAAGTAGGATGAGTGATGGAAATTGTATTAGGAGTAAAAAATTAAATTGAGTGAATGAAAATAATCTAAACTTTACCAAGAAAGAAAGGAGTGATTGTTAAATAACCAAACAAAAAAGGACAGTGAAGTTAGTAGAGGTGAAATATATAACAGTGAAGTTTGGCAAGAGGTCAATATCGAAATCATTCCAGGAAAATAATTTGAGATGACAATCTGATTTATTTAATAAAAAGAAAGAAAAGGGGAGAGAGACAAATTTTAGAACATATGAACTTTTATTTAAAAAAATAGTACTCTATCACAAAGTTAACTCTCTTAATGTCTATATTTAAAGATGAAAAGAAAAATAATAAAAAAGTAAATTGAGTGAATGAAAATAATCTAAACTTTACCAAAAAAAGGAAGGAGTCATTATTAAAGAACCAAACAAAAAAGAAAAGTGAACCAATGTTAATAGAGGGGGAATATATAACTGTGAAATTTGGCAAGAGGTCAATATCGAAATCAGGAATGGTTAATAATTTGAGATGACAATCTGATTTATTTAATAAAAGAAAGAGAAGGGGAGAGAGACAAATTTTAGAACATATGAACTTTAAAAAAAAATCAGTACTCTATCACAAAGTTAACTCTCTTAATGTCTATATTTAAAGATGAAAAGAAAAATAATAAAAATATCCATATTTGAAGAAGCTTTTTGCTGGGTGAAGTACATGAAGCTCAAGAACGCTGTGATAATTAATAAGGAATGCGCTAATATTCATCAATATGTTGTATGGAGATGGAGAAATTCTACCTCCATATGAGTCGTGGAGAAAGTTCGATTCCATCAGTTGTGATTTTTTAATTTTAAGAAATCGTTATAGAAATCGATAAAGCTCACACTAGTAGTTTCTAATGCAATTTCTTAATAAGAAATCGCCCTTTAACTTCCATTTAAAAAATTGGTGAAGAAATCGGTCCACCGTACAAAGTTGCATGCGCTGGGACTGCTCACATGCGGCCATTTTTTTGTCCCAGACTGGGACACGTGGTAACCTCTCATTGGCCCACGTGTCCCACTTAAATCTGATTTTTTTTCAACTGAATGGACACGTGACATCTCTTGATTGGGCCATGTGTCCATGCTTTTCTTTTTTCTTTTTTCAAATAAATTTGATTTTTAAAAAAATTGTTGAATTTAATTATAATTCTGAAAAATGTTTTAAATTTTTGAAATTTTTAAAAAAATGAAGAATAATTATTTTTCACAAAATATTTAATAATTATTGGAAAAAAGGAAATTACATTTTAAAAATAAAAAATTATCATTAAATTTCACATTCAATTTATTTTTTGAGGATAAATGCATTTAAATTAAATGTAAAAAAATAGTGAGTAGAATAGAGAAAATTAAGCGGGATCTGTGAAATATTAGAGAGTGATTTCCTACTTTTGTGGAAAAAAAGAGGGGTTAAGAAAAATAATATATTTAATTGGTTGCACATGTTCTTATGCAAAGGATCTTTAAAGATTTCAAGCAAAATTACAACCATGTAGCTCACTCTCTATCCAACTTATCTGGAATTCGAGGAAAAAAATTTTATGTAAGAAAATTATACGTGGAGAGGTGAGTGTCCAGTTATGTACTGAAATAAAGCAAATGAGTAAATAAAAAAATATTAAAAAGCATAAAACCAAATTATGATCACACTCACTTGTCATGTGTCAGTATATAAAAGGCCCCTCACCTCTACACATAAAAATTTTTCACATAAAATTTTTTCTGGCTAGACTTAGTGTTCTTCTTACAAATGTTTAGACATCACCCCTTAATTTTTGGTAAAATAATTTTGGACATGTTCTAAAATACTGCAATAAATTCTATTTTCCATTAAAAAAAAGTCTTAAAATTGTTCTATTTGGCTTTAAAATAAACAAAAAAAACGTAAATTATCTGCTTTCGTCGATATTGCCAATTTTTCTTGTAAGAAAAAAACTCTGAAGTTTAAGTAATCGACCACTTTCATAAGGTTAGTGTTAAAGATGGAAAAAGGTTATTCTATCATTTTTGGATTATTTACCTTATAGCCTATTATAGTATTGTAAGTTTACACTTCAACCAACTATCTTAAAAGAAGCTACAAAATAGATGAAAGATGTGCTATGAAAAAAAAATCAATTTGGCTACCAGCCTGAGGCAACTAACCAACTCAAAAAAAATGACTTTTGTAACCCCATATAATCTATAAATACTATTAAAAGAGTAAGTTTTTGCCAAGTGTCACTCATACACTTGGCCAAATCAGCTTGCCACGTCATTTGCATTAAAAAGAAAATTAGAAAGCAATACCTCTACGTAATTAATGTCACAATTTACAATGTTATCAGTATTTTTTTTGAATAATACAATGCTTTGTTAAGAGAGTTTTAATTAATACTATATATCTCTTCATTCACCAATTAGTCTATATCTCTTCCTTATTTTATTTATTTGATGTATATCTAACACCTTTTGAAATCAATCTTATCGATCTTCTTCGCAAATTATGCTTCCATATTTGCTGTTATTACAAAAGAAAATTAGAAATCATTCGCTAAAAATGAAAGTATTTGTAAACAAAGTTGTAAAGTCACGTGGAATTCATTTATTATTGAGTTGGCATTTGTGAACTAATGTTGAAAAAGAAAAACTTTCATGTTGGAACATACAGAAAGATTAGTATTTGATTGATGAGAGAATATTGCGTGATATTGGTTTATGGAAACTTGGAGCTTATGTAATATTTGATTCAGACGTGTTGAACCATAATGTATTTATGGAAAATTAATACAATTGTTGAATTGATTTTATGGAATATTATGGGATATTTGAAAGAAGAAAAATTCATTTATTCATGGGATTTGGATATCCTTCAGAAACAGATAAGGAATAGGAATATTATGCAGATAATGTTGGAGAGTTCCGATATGATCTTGGGACTATTTATACCGGACATCATAGCTGCAACACTCACGAATTTAATTGCGAAAATCTGCACTCAAATTTTCTATCTTTCCGAGAGTTCTTGCGAGAGCCAGTATATATATAATCCAACATACGTGACATGTTGATAAAATTAAGAGTCGTATACCTTAATTTCTCGGGAGGAGGAGATCCAGCGTCGACGAGTTTCGAGGTCAAATGGAGTCTGATCAAGGTGGATCGGTAGCAAGGGGCCTTGCAAAATCCACACGTTAATAATTAGAAAAAATAAGTATAACTGTATGATAAATTTTGTACTGTATCTTTTTTATTAGTGGATTTATTCTGAACTGGGTCAGGACCCGCAGATGTAGGTGGATTTTACCGAACTGCGTAAACAAGTTGTGTGTGCTCGTGTACTATTTTCTTTACATATTTGGTTACATAGTATATGTTGGAACATAGATCTAATAATTAAGCTAAATTGGTAAAACCAATATTTCAAAGTTTTGTTTGTTTTCTTATTCGTATTTATAAATTTCGATATTTCAAAATTTTAAAAAATTACTGTAAATTAGAATTAAAACTTCCTTATATCAAGAGTCATTAAAAATCAACGTGTGTTTTTAGTTTAATGACCAACTATATATTCATTTATAGTAGTCGCATATCATTCACACAAAATTTCACATCTATTTAAAAAAAATTCCCAATTTTCAATTCCGACTTCTTCTCCCAAGATTTTTAATATTCTTCCAATACTTTAATTTTTTTTTCCAATTAATGATTAATTGATCCTACCCTATATATAGGGATGCTTTGTGCTTTTTCTATATTCTCATTTCCCTTTGTTGTGGAAATTATTTCATAACACGTTTTTTTTACAATATTTATTTTTAAATTTGATACACTTTCCTTTTCGATTTATCTTCTTAAAATAATCAAAGTTCATTTTATGATAATAAGTTAATCATTTTCATCTACTAATTATTTTTTCACCCTCGACATTCAATTCTTTCCACCCAATTTAATTTTTCCTATAAAAATATTAAAATTTTCTATATTAACAATGGAATAATAGATAGTGTAAATAATTTTTTATTTATACTAGTGAAGTACTATCGCGTTGCACAATATTATTAATTAAAATATTAGGATATATATTTTGTGTCTTACGTTTGAATTGAAAACAAAGTTTATTTAAAATTTTAAAATTTAGTCTTAGATATCTAAGGAAAACTATATGGGTTATGAAGTGAAATAATTAATTTAGTTAGAAATTTTTAAATACTTAATACAATAAAAACTAATTATTTTTATAATATTTTATTTAAAAATTTTAAAAATTAATTATTTATATGTTGAGATTCATTTTAAAATATTATCATAATTATGTGTATCTCATTGAAATAAATAAAATTCAAAATTAAATGACCTAATTAGTCTTACTAATTATAAAATGTCCTCATTTGACATTTAGTCGGTCTAAAACAAGAATTTATCATATATAATAAATAAATAATATGTATACATATTTCTATCAAAAGTACCCCGTCATTTTATTAAAACATTTGAATATTTTGTTATTTCAGATTATGTGTTTAGTTGAATTTTCTTTAGTAATATATATATAGTATGAGATATTTATGGCTTTAAATATATCTTTAGAAAATTTATATATTTTAATAAGTTATGATTGATTATCTATAGAAAATAATTAAAATCAATAATATATTACATTTTCAGTATGTCATTTTTGGACAAATTTGGTTTAGGTTAGTCAAAATTACTTCAATATCCCGGTTGACAGCACCAAACAGACAATTTCTATTATATGATGTGTGGGATAAGGGTTTCTAGTATATTTTTATTTTGAGCAAAAATCAATATAAAATGATTTGTCTAAATATTAAATATAGTACTGAAAGATTTAATTTGTAAATCTTTTCAATTGTTTATTTATCTATTTTATTTACAATTCTTTTGGTACGAATTTATTTATTTTTTGTTAATTAATTTTTTGGTATGGTATATTTTAGTGCATGTACTACATTTTATTATATTTTTATTTAATTATTAAATTATATTACATAAATTTTAAATTTCTTTAATCTATATAATTAATAACTATAAAATTTTGACATTTTAATACTATGTAATTATTTTAAAATTTCTCTATGATTATGAATTTAGAATTTTTGGGTAAAAATAATTAAAAGTTCATAATTTATATTTTTAATTCAATAAATTATTTATGAATTGCAAACTGTATTACAAATTTAAAAAAAATTAATCTAATGTACACACAATTTTTTTATAATTATAAATAAAATACTCCTTATATTTAACCTTAGTTCTGTCACTGGTGCTGCCAGAATTGTCCGACCTCGTGTAGGTTTTGTCTAAAAATTATGTATGGAGTACAATATTCATTGACCACGGAATTCTTTTTGTCTTTCCTAGAATGTTGAATAAAAAATGACCTTCACTATTGTGTCTTTTTTGGTTGAAAATGATTTATAGACCATGGTAGTGAAAATAGCACAATGTTATCAATTAATCACAAGATATTAAAATAATTATTGGAAGAAAAAGAAAATGGACATTTATAACTCAATTGCACAAAGTTTAATTAGTAAAAATTATTATCTAATTTAAATATTTTTATATGATAATAATAAATATATTTATCAAACATGCAATTGTACGATTTCATTTGTATTGGGGGGAGTATTATTAATAATTTTACATTCTGATCCTTTTTAACGACGTTGTTTTGTTTTGTTTTCACTAATTTTGATTATAATTTAATTTTTTAAAATATCATTATACTATCTTATCAAATTTCAATTAGGGCAAAATACAAAACTAACTCTATTATTTCTTGAAAGTGTCAATCTGACCCTGTAAAATTTGAAAGTGCGATTTTAACCCTAAGTTTTTCAATAAATGTGCCGATATAACCTTTTTACACTATTCTGGTATTGACTTGGCAATTACCGGCATTGACCAAATCTGAAAAGACTAAAATACCCCTGTTTTTAAAGCTAAAAGTTGAATGAAAAATATACCCCTAGGGTTGTTCTTCTTCATCATCAAAAAACCACCACCACCCTTGCTCAGTAACCAACGATGACGCCGAAATCTGGAGTTTCGTCAGAACCTTGCTTCACCACCTCAAGATCTCACCACCTCCGCCTTCCGCCTTCCGCCTTCCGCCCTTCGCCTCACCACCTCTACACCTCCACTGCCTAATCGCCTTACCACCTCCAAACCTCACCTCCTCCATCCGCCGCTGCACCACCTCCACCAGCCCAGATCCTCCACTGCCACATCGTCTTCCCTCAGCCGCACCCAGATCCACCACTGCCCCGTCGCCTTATCTCACCAAAATCCGGACACGTCGCTACCCCACCACCTTCCCTTAGCCCCTCCCAGACCTGCCGGTGCCCAGCCTTCCCTCAGTCCCTCCAAAACCCACCCCGCCCCATTTTCTTCTTCTTTCTTTTATCTTTTAGTCCTTATTCTTCCGACCAAAAGGAATAACCCTACTTCTTTGCCAACACCAAACTTCTTCCGACCTAAAGGAGTCGGTGAATTTTGGATTCGACCTACTAGTGAATGTGTCGAACACCAGGTGGAGCTTTTTTCGCCAACGCCCGAAAGCTGATGGATGGGATTTGAGGAGGCGGCGGCCTAGGCGCAACTGAGGGAAGGTCGGTGCAAGTCTGGGTGGGTAATAGGTATGGACTGGGTGGGTGGTGGATTTGGGAACGACCACTACAGAGAGCGCGTCGCCACACGATTGCGAAGATGGTGAAGGAACAAGGAACAATGGCACCAAATCACGAAGGAGAGGATTGTGGGAAAATATTAGGATTTCTGATTAGACAAGGGTAATGTAGTCTTTTATAATTTTTTGAATCATATATTTTTTTAATATGGGTATAATAGTCAATTCACAGGATTCTGGCCAAATTCAAGTTTTCAGGGTTAGATCGACACTTTCAACTAAATAATAGGGTTAGAATTGCACTTTTAGATTTTACAGGGTTAGATTGGCACGACCCAAACATAGGGTTATTTTATCACTCAAAATTTTCAATTATTAAACTCTATTAACAACACATTCATAATCCTTCAATGATTTATTATTTTCATATAAAACATCTCTCCAATGCAAGATTTTCATTCGAAAATGTCAATAGATACGTAGAATAGATGGTTTGGAAGTTAAAATTTACTTTCAATGCAAAAGTCAATTTAGGGAGAGGGGTTGTCAATTTACTGACACCCTCAATTGAACGTCTCCAAATGTAAACTTCTCATTAGAAAATGTCAATAGACACGTATGATTGATGGTCTAGAAAGTTGAAATTCACGTTCAATGCAAAAGTCAGTTTAGGGGATTAATATGACGTGGAAAACATGTGTACTGACATCCTCAATTAGAGACTGTTTTTATCCTACACTTAGATTTTATCCTACATTCAGATTCCTGATTACCATACAATCTTCATCCATTACAGATCACAGGCTTCCATTCGAATTTAAGTTTTTGTTGTACAATGATTTTTCTTTCATTGATATACAAAAATTTCTCAGGCACAGTATCACCTATCTTCACCTCCATTTGAACTCTGGCATAAACTAACCTCTCATTTTCTGTCGTGGCTCTGTCTAAACAGATTGGTTGTATCTATACAGACACATATTCAGGTTCATTTAGATCCAAATATTTTCCCCTATTTTTTGACAATCATTAGCTTCCCATCAAAAAGAACCATACCCAATTTCACAGTTTCATCACAAACAAGTTTAGAAGCTAATTTTACCATAAATATGTCTTTATTCAGTTGCCATACTTTAACTACTTTCTTACTCCAGATTCTAAACAGAAACCCCTAAAGTACCTTGAATGGGGGATTACATCCCATTGTTTTGCAGACTACACAGTTCTCACATTGCTTCTCACCTTCTTCCACATCTTCCACATCTTCATCAGTTATCTCCCCCAACTCCATTCCATCAATGTTTACAGTATCATATTTCCTCACCTCTTTTTGAATTTTGAAAAGAGCTGACCAATTTTTTGCTTTTCTTCCTCTGCATGCTCACCCCATGATAGCCTTTTTCTAGTTGTAGTTCCCACCTTCTGCACTTTTTGATTTTCTTCTAGGGTTCCACATTTAGCCAAGATTTGGACTCTATCCTTCATCTTAGATATCTCCATTTCGCTGACTCTCTTCATCTGTTCACCTTTCTGCACCTCCTTTCCCTGTGAATAATCTTCATTTTCCCCACACTTTTTTTGTTTTCCTGCTTCGCAAGTTGAACTAGTATCTTCTCCCTTCCCCGCTTATTCCCTGATCTCCCCATGGTGGCGGTGTGAACGCCAATCAGTGATTTAGCGATGAAAAAAAGCACACATAGTAGCTCACTTTATTTCGCCCATAGTAGATCTACCTCTCTCTTGAAATGATTTTTTAAATTATGATACCTTTTCTTTTTTCATCAAATTTCTTTAATTTCATCCACTATTTTATCTTTTAGATTCTGAATTTAATTTCATCCACTTAATCAATCTAACTAAACTCATATACAAAGCATACTAACTAAACTCATATACAAAGCATACTAACTATGATACTAATATTAGAAAATTGGAGGCAGCACGTACGCTCAAAAAAATCCATACGGAGTACTAGTTTTGATATTATTACGCTTAAGTCGAACGCTATGCTACAATGGTCATGGAGAAAATTCCAGTTTTCAAAGTCTAAACATTCACTGGATCGCATGCAACCAAAAAGAAAGGGACAATGAAATCAAAAGGAAAGCGTATTATTTCAGCAGCCAGAACCGAACGAAGTGGGATTTTTTAAGATCAGATATAAAGCAATACTTCCGGTCTCCTGTTTATGTCTCTCTATTTTTTAAAATATTTTTCATGACATATTTAATTATTAATAACTTTAGTTACATGTGATAACAGAATATAAAATATTAATTTTTAAAAACTATGTATTACAAAAAATTCAAAGATATTTCACACGATATTAGTTAAAGATGCCATAGATAAGGGATCGATTAGAAGGAGTAACGAATTTTACACCCTCTTCTGCATGGTTACCACCTACTCCTTAGTCACATCACTAATATCTGTCCAGTTAGTATACTATATGTATATTTTTACGAATTCCACACCCCCTTATGCATGGTTACCACCAACTCCCTAGTCACATCACTAATATCTGCCCAATTAGCTATATATGTATATATTATGAGTAAAATAGTTAGGTAAAATGCAAAAGATCAGTTTAATCTAAAAGCATAAATTAGTCTCTCACAACTTTCAAAATAAATCAATTTTGTTTATAAGAACAGATATGTCAATCGCACCCATCTTTTTATTATTATTTATTTATAAGAAAAAATCGTTCTCTCACTTTATTTTTTGATAAATTGTCACTTGGATGAGTGTTAATAAAATATTAAATGAATTAGAATCAGGTTAATAAAGGAATACCATTTCTGATTGATTTTGTATATATCATTTTCCATATCTGATTTTGTCTTGTATACCCTTTGTATTAGTGTATATATATGAATACACACAGTCATAATTATTTGTGGGTTTTACATTCTATCATGGTATCAGAAACGTCTCTCTAATAAATCTCTGGCTTTTACCAAATTTTGATTTTTTTCATCCTTGTTTTTCCGATCAATCTGCCGTGCCCACCCGCCGCCTCATCGCCGATTTTCGATCGCTGCTTCACCCTTACCGTCGGATCGGCCAATCGGATTTTTTCCAAGCCGTACGCGCCCTCACGCGCTTCCCTCTCATCTCGCCGGATTCCACGCGTCGTCGTCGTGAAACTCATGTGCCGCTGCCTGCGATCTCGCGCCGCAATCGCTGCTCAATCCCTGCACAAGAGTTAAATTAGTCGTCCGCTGTCATTCACAAGCTTGTTGTGTGTTTGATGCGATTTGATTTTTTAATTGTGCTCGGATCTTTTCTCGATGTCGACAATTACGCTTCCTGCCTTAATCAACTGCATCACCATCAAACTTGATGGTTCCAACTACTCTCACTGGCGCACTCAGGTTACGTCGATTTTATGAACTATCAAATTAATTGGCTATGTTGATGGTTCGGTTAAGTGTCCCGTTGCCCCTGCGAGCTCATCCTCCAAGGAATCTGATGACAAAGCAGGGGAGGTCGTGGTTTTTGGCGAGGGAGGGGTGGTTGAGGCCGTGGTGGTGGTCGTGTAACATCGCCAACCGTCGATGGTCCCCCTCCTCAACCCGGGCGTCTGGCATATGTTTGCCAATGGTGTCATCGCCCCGGTCATCTTGCTGAATTTTTCTACAAGCTATCTCATGTTGCTCGCG
>JAULKM010143399.1:0-18025 GCA_032355605.1 Rubia tinctorum | reverse complement strand
TTCAAGCAATCAATACAATTCCTACAAATCCTATCAACATAAATAGGCATTTTCGGCCAATAAAAATGTTCCTTCAACAAATTATAGTTTTTTAATGCACCAAAATGTCCCATTAAACCACATGAATGAGCTTCTCTAACAAGTAATTCATACATAGAACATTGAGGAACACATAACCTATTATTCATAAACAAGAATCCATCATGCCGAAATCATCTCATATAAACCATTTTCGCATTCAACATAGACAGATGAAAAATCGGGATCAGTAGCATATAAATCTCGCAAAAGATAATCCGAAAAGGAAACATTCAAATTGTGTAAGTAATTCATGTCTACGACTCAAAGTATCAGCAACAACATTTTCTTTACCCCTCTTGTATCGCAACACATAAGGAAAAGATTCATTAAAACTAGACCATTTAGCATGATGCTTATTCAACTTCATCTGACTCTTAAAATATTTTAACGATTCATGATCACTATGAATAACAAATTCTTTAAGCAATAAATAATGCTTCCAAGTCTCTAAAGCACGTACAATTGCATAGAATTCTTTATCATAAACTGGATAATTCAGAGCACCGCTCTTTAGCTTTTCACTGAATTAAGATATAGGTCGATTCTCTTGCATCAATACAACATCAATACCAACACCAGAAGCATCACAATGAACCTTAAAAGTACCATTAAAATCAGGTAAAGCAAGAACAGGAGCATTACATAATGGTACTTTCAATTCATTAAATGCATTCTCTTGAGCATCACCCCAAACAAATTTCACATCCTTTTTAACTAGTTTATTTAAAGGTGCAGCAATAGATGAAAAATCACGCACAAATCTTCTATAAAAACTAGCTAAACCATGAAAAGAATGTACCTGGTTTGCATTGAGGGGTCTCGGCCAGGATTTTATAGGCTCTATTTTAGTTTCGTTGACTTTTATGCCCTCCTTAGAGACCACAAATTCGAGAAACACAACTTCCGTCCCAGAGAAAGTACACATCTTGATATTTTCATATAAATGAGACTCCCAAAGTGCAAGTAGGATGGATTTCACATGCTCAATATGCTCATAAGTTGACTTAGAACATATCAAAATGTCATCAAAATATACCGCAACAAGTCGACCAATAAAATTTCTCAAAACATGATTCATCAACCGCATAAAAGTACTAGGTGCATTGGTTAATCCAAATGGCATAACAATCCATTCATATAACCCAAACTTAATTTTAAATGCAGTTTTCCATTCATCATTCTCCCTAATACGAATATGTTGATAAACCTAAGTCAAATCAATTTTAGTATAAATCACTGATCCATGCAAATCTCCAAGCATATCATCTAATCTTGGAATAGGATGAAGGTAATTAATGGTTATCTTGTTAATTGCACGACAATCAATGCACATTCACCCATTTTTATCTTTTTAGGAACTAAAATGACAGGCACAGAACAAGGACTTAAAGATTAGCGTACATAACCTTTTTGAAGTAATTCCTCAACTTTTCGTTGTAGTTCCTTTGTCTCCTCAGGGTTTGCTTTATAAGCTCGTCGATTAGGAACAACCAAACCCGAAATCAAGTTAATTGAATGTTTAGTCTCATGCAATTGGGGGAGGCCGTGTGGCAATGTCTCCGGAAAGACATCATCAAAACCTGAAACATCTTAGCAAACCGTGGAGGAACATACACAGGTATATCTTCATTGGCGAAATAAATTTCTTTAAAATGTAGAATTAATAAATGCTAATGATTTGAAAAGGCACGACGTCCCTAATAGATGCATGAAATGATTTTCCAGATTCAAATGGAAATTCTTGTTTCATCATATAAATAGATGGCAAGGGACTAAGATGTGAAGATAAAACGTTTCGCTACTTTTCAGAATCATTCAAAAACTTACCTGACTTACCTGGAATGCCAAAACTTAGCTTGGGATCAGAACCCTTAGGGTTTTTGCCACCCAAAATTTTCTTATCCCTGATCGGCTCCAAACCCTGGTTAGGGTTTATTTCGGCCTTCTCTTGCTCAGTCGCATATTTTTCTTTGTCAATTTTCATGCG
Source organism: Rubia tinctorum (assembly GCA_032355605.1). Taxonomy (NCBI): domain Eukaryota; kingdom Viridiplantae; phylum Streptophyta; class Magnoliopsida; order Gentianales; family Rubiaceae; genus Rubia; species Rubia tinctorum. The sequence continues at coordinate 15,957 of JAULKM010143399.1, read as the reverse complement.
TCTCTGAGCCTCAATCACTTCCACTGGTGATAATGGAACTAATGTATACCTTGTTCTATCCTTTATCACAATAATATTGTTAGTGTAACCATCATGCATCAATTTACGATCAAATTTCCAGGTCTTCCTAAGAAGATATGACTATCTTCCATAGGTATAGCATCACATAAAATAGAATCATGATATTTTCTGACATTAAAGCTAACCATGCATTGTTTATTAACTCTAATCTCACCACTACCATTTAACCAAGTAATTTTATAAGGTGATGGATGAGCAGAAACGGGAAAAGACAATGATTTAATTAGAAGATTGGAAATAGTATTAGCACAAGATCCTCCATCAATAATCAGCAAACATTTTTTATCTTTCACAAGGCATCAAGTATGAAAAATATTCTTTCTTTGTACCTGAGTTTCTGTCACTTGAGAGTTTAATGCTCTTAATGTCATGAAATTACCTCGTGTTTCTGGACCTTATTCACCTTGATCATTTTCGATAATCTCTTCTTCCTCTTATTCTACACCAAAATCCTCAAGAGGAGGCATATCGGCATATTCATCTTCTTCATCGCCTTCCTCAATTGTGGCTAACACTCTAGCATGGGGACAGTTACTACGAACATGTCCTCTTTCTTTGCAATGAAAACAAGTAGGATTGTTGACCAAAATAGAATTTGACGAAGATGTAGGGGACTTACCTGAAGGTTGGGTTTGAGTAGACTTGACCCGAACCTAGGCCACCCATTGGTGTACCCCATTGGTGCGCCTCTTCCTTGGCCCAAACTAGGATTTTCGGAGTCAAACCCTAATCTTTGAATTGGGAAACCAAATTGATGCTTCCTTGGCCGCAAAGTCCTCTCAACCGAAATTGCTTTCATTAATAAATTGCCCATAGAGATGTGGTGTTGAATCATGACTGACGTTTGAAGGTTCTTCCGTAGTCCTTCAATGAATCGATTAGTAATGAACTCGTCTTCTTCTTTCATGCCGACCCTTCTCATGGTCAACTCGAGATCCTTCCAGTACTCATCAACCGTACTAGTTCCTTGCATCATGTTGGCTAAGTAAGAGTGTTGCTCCATCAGATAAGTACGAAACTGTGTCTTCAATCTCTCCCAGGTGGAGATAAGTTTCTTCCCGCCAAGTTTTCTCTTTTCCTTCACATTCTTACACCACTCGGCCGCATAATGTGTGAAGGAATACTGTGCCACTTTCACCTTTTATTTCTCCCGATAGTTTTTGAGATCAAACAGATTCTCAATATGTCTCTCCCAATCAAGGTACTTCACCGGATTGTGTTGACCATCGAATCGAGGGATATCATACTTTAAACCCTTGATTTCTCGTGCTGAATCCAAACTAGACACTGGATTCAAACTACTGTGTGTCCTCCTTCGGGAAGTTTGATATTTTCCATAGCGATGCCTTCTTGAAGATCCTCTGTGTGATCATCTTTCCAATTCACTAGATTCTTCATCGGAACTACCATATCCCTAGAATTTGCAAACAAATCCCTGAGAACATCCTCTCTTGTCCATGGATTGTGGTGTAGGAAGCACCATGGAGTCTATTTTCCTCGCCAATCTTTGCATCTCACTTATCATGGCATTCATCATGATAGCAAATCGATCGGGATCAAGTGGTTCATTAGGTTTAAACCAATGGCGCTCCCAATTATCTTGATCCTCTTCTTGTGATTGCTCTGCTCGTGTACTATTAGACGTGGTGATCAAAGGTATATTGTTAGGATTTCTCTCAAAAGGCGGGACGAAAGGATTATCGTCTGCCATCTCTGCTAAGCTGCTAAGAAAATAAACGGTTAGTAATAAAAATAGTCCCCCCTTCCCTTTGTTTATTAAGGTCACTCACCAAGTTTATAACACTCACAAATCACAAGGTGAAGGCTAATATGAGGGTAATCGATCAATTTACCGCAAATTCAAAGCAATATAGGAGTAAGTACTGCAGAACTTATTTCGTAACTTAAAAATATATAAACTCAAAATTGGTCTCTAAGATATAGAATTCCAAATTCTAAAAATAATAAGGAACATAACACAATTAGAATGACACGAATTGGAGCTGTAATGAAGAAGTTATGATCAAAACAAGAATGCTTTATATAGGCCTCAAGAATTCCGAGAATTAGAGAAAATTTTCCGAAACCAATTAGGATTAGGTTTTTAACGCCAAATCCCTTCTTGAATTCAAAAATACCCGATAACTTGCTTCTCAAGAGGTATTTTTCTGCTCCAACCCACGCGCAATATATATAGAAACTCACTTTTCCGATTCCGACTAGGATTTTGTTTTGCTTTTCCTTTTTCAAGACGGATTTCCTTTTTCTTTTCTTTATATTTTCAGCTATAAATTCGACTCTTTCCTAGAATAAATCACACAAAATTATATTCTTATTTTCCAAAAATTTCAGCCGTGCAACCCCAAAATATTTTGAAAATTGCAAAAAAGCTTCCAAACTTTCTGAAAATTACAAAAAGGCCCCAAATTCCGATTTTCCAAAATCCTAAATTCTGATTTTGAAAAGCCAAAATCCTTTACCCTGGTTTTTGGTTTTTGAAAATTTTGGAACAATTAAAGCCTATATAAAACTTGGAATAAGAAAACTTCGACAACTTCCTCTCGATTCAAAAGAACTTCGAGGTATTGAAGATCGTAAGGATCAAGAATATGACACTATATCCGGAAAGACACAAAGACTATATTTTATTTTTTTAATAAGGTGTAGTCAAGAATCAAAGAACGGTTCAAGATTACCGAATCAAAGAACGATAAAAAAACAAATAGTATTACGAGCATGTAATAATTCTTCAGAAGAGTGGACGAAAAATATCGCAAGCACGTAAACTGTATAAGCTACCTAAAAAATACAAAACTGACCAGGAGGTGATACTTGTTAATGCTCAAACCCTTCGACGTCCTCCTGACCCGATTGATGAAGGTGAAGGCGGATAGTAATACCAAAGCATTCTAACTCTCAGACCAATTGACATCCTTCGACTCTAGATTCAACCTTCCAACTAAAAAAGATCAAACAAAAATAGTTAAAATATGACACGAAAGAGTTTATAATTTAAGATGAAAATTTTGAAAATAAATTCAAGCAAAACTCGAAAACCCCTGATGAAAATTTCGTCCAAGGCTCTTTTGCTTTGCTATGATACCAACTGATATGAATCTCCTTGCGAAAACTTTGGATTGCGGAATATTGGATCTTTGTTTACACTAGGGATTTTGCCCAACCCAGTATAAATGCACGAAATTCAAGTGTCTAGCCCGCAGAGTACACTCAATTTCGACTTACACTCTAAATAGCCCACAGATTTATATCACAAGGCTATTGAAACTTAATTAACCCGCAGGATTAAGTAACAATGAAGACGCTCGCAAGCAATGAGTATAACTCAAAATTCTGAATATTTGATTGATAAAATATGTGTAAAAACTCTCGGTCATCCCCTTTATTTATAGGGATAATCTCGAGCTACAAACCCGAAATACAATTGGAATCTGAATCAATTTATGGCAACTTTAACAAGTTAAAACCATATCTAACTAAAATACCAAATCTGAACCCTAATTCGGACATGTCTAGTATAATTAGACTAGAAAAATATTTTTGTATCTAATCTTACCAAATCTAACTCTAATCAGAATAAACGACAATTTTTGAAAACCCTAATGGGCCGAGTTATTGGAATAAATAAAATAATGTTACAATAGATTACAATGATCACACTACCTCATTAAAAAACTCAGTGGAAAAAAGAGTATAGTGTTCTTCACGACGTCTTCAATTAATCGACAAACTTGAATAATTAATCCAAGCCCTAGCCGACTTATTCTTGACTTCTTCATCATGAAGTTGATCTATCAAAAGCATTCAATGCCACATCCCTAAGCTTCGTTCTTGACCTTGTCATTGGTCCAACCATGTCACTTAGAGGATCCCAAACATAATCTTTGAATGTTTGATCAAGTCGTGGAATGTCTTCATTTATGGTGGTAGTCGTCTCGGGATCTCCATCAGTAACACTTTATAAATTATTGTAATCTTTCTAATAAGTGTTGCAAAAAAATGTTACAATAACTCTAATTTGTAGTATTTTAAGAAATGCGATGTGCATGGTTTCTTGATTTTTATTATTTTGGGAACACCACCAGAAGCAAGAAATGAACAGGAAGCCGGGTGGGCAAGCACAATTTCAGTACTCAAGAACAAAATTGGGAATAACAATGGAGAATCATTGTCCATTACTTTCTGGATTTTGAAGAACTAGAGGGAAACAAAATATGCATGTCTTCCACATGCATTGTACTTCTGGATTATTAAAGCCGTTTGTTGCTACTCTATGTGGTGGTGAAAGTTATTATTTTCTGACATGGCTGATTTAATCTACATTCCTACATATCTGTAACATGATTAGTCGTACAAGACTCGTTAATCGGGGACCCGAACAGAGAACCCAATCCAAACCGATATGATCAAATTTAACCTAAAACTCTATTCTGATCCGAGAAATATCGATTCGAATTTGAATTCGACACAACCAAACTCAACTCGGAATCCGTTTCTGTCCCGAGAAATACAGATCCAAACTCAAACCGACACGACTGAATTCAACAGAAACTCAAATCTGATATGATAATCTAGACTCAAATTCGACCTGAAACTGAACCCGAGATCAACCTATAACAGTATATAACCCAAATCAGATTCAACCCGATAAATCAGGTATATAACCCTACACGTTACAAACACAATATCGATTCAACTCGATAGCCGTGTAATCCAACTGATTTTTCTCTTCGTAATTGATCAAATCCATAACGATCCAAAATCCATTCAACTCAGTATATAATATAATCGATATAAATTAAAAGTAAATATTTTTATAACAAAATAATTAATTAGTATTTGGAAAATTTTTATATATAAACCAAAAAAATATATGCATTATGTAATAAAGAATGTATAATAATATTAATTTTTATATTCAATTATAATTTATGGTCGCTAGTAGAGTAGTAAGGAGTATATTTTTTTGGTGTGATATACGTTGCTTCTCTTCTTTCCATGTCTTCTTTCCATGTTAAAAATTAAATATGAAAGAATTTGACAGTGTTCGACATTCGGTCATTGTAGTTTATTGTAGTCAGAGTCTCCATTCTCTTGATATTGGCTCCTTTTTTTTTATAAATTATATATATATATATATATATTAATACACTTTCTCTTTCTAGTAAAATATTTCAATTTCATCATTGCATTCTATTCAACATAAGTTCAAGTGAAAACTACATGCACTGCAACAAAAAAAGAGCTATTAGAACGCTAAATTATGTTCCAGTAGTTGTCTATTGGGGGACGCTTTTGAAAAGCGTCTCATAAACGATCAATTATTGCAAATTCCCATAGATCATGGGTCACAGTATTAAGCAACCATATAGATAAGATATATGGTTGTTTCTAGGCGTCCAATTAAATTCTTTTGAGTCACTTTTTTGTGGTTCATAATTATATATTGGGTTGCTTTAATGTGGCCCAAATACAACATATTGGGACATTTTAATGTGACCCTAGAACACTTTTAAGTGTCCTTATATACAACATATTTGGTTATTTTAAAGTGTCCCTATTATAGCACATTGAAACACTTTAATGTAACACTATTCAGTAATTTCTTAATTGATCCCAGATATTTTATATATCTTGTAGTAAAAAACATACAGTAAAAAGTAGAGTAAAGTCGCTATTTAACTTTTGATCTCTCCAAACCATATTTATCAATGTGTACTGGATATGATTTCAACCAGGATATGAGTTTGTACAAGATAACCTTGTTAAACAAAACAATATTCAACTCATCAAAGGTATGTTTCCTACAGATATAAAATCTCGTGACAAAAATACCGGACTAAACTCCCTTTACTCCCTTTACTCATTTCCAGACTTTCTGGCTTTAAGAAGCAATCGTCGAGCTCTGCCCAAAAGGAAATTCTGAACCCATGAATCCGCAATCAGGGGCGGATCTACATGGAGGCTGGAGGGGGCTCCAGCCCCCGCCGAGACGAAAATTACGAGAAATTCGGGTAGTAAAAATATTTTAAAATAATTATCAGCCCCTCAGATAATGGAAAAAAATGAGAATTTTTTTTTACCGATAGATCAGTCCCCGCCACGTATGTATTCTGGCTCCGCCCCTGTCCGCAATCAAAGTTTTTCCGGGAACTTGTTGGTTCTTCGTATCCTGAAAGTTCATATCCTAGGGACTGTACGTATATGCATACTGGAAATTAAAATGGAACTTTAAGAAGAAGAAAAAGTGTATTTCTATGCAACATGATATGGCAAGAAGAAGGAGACACACAGTAAAATTACGATCCTAGAGTGGCAAATTCTGATATCTGCTTTGATTTTCTCAATTGCTGTAGCTACTACTAACAACAAAATATTTAACCATACTCAAATATCATGAACAGTTATAGTATATCTTAGCCTTTCATTTCATGCATTCGTAGCTAGCTCTGCTTCAATCTGAGCTATCAAAGTTGAAGAATCATTCGATCCAAGAGATAACGACTCAATAAATAATGTAAAGTTATGTATAAAGTAATGTATCAGGCTTTAAATATGCTAAATTAATCTTGATGAAATTAAGAAAGTGGGAGACGTATATCTGCATTCTTTCTATCTGACGTAGTTAACAAGAATGACCTCAGTGTCTCAACTAAGAAGGAAATGAAACTGAATCAGTGTCGGGAGAGGAAAAAATGGAATTCTTTCTTCCTGGAGGCTTAATTAATCAGACCAAATGGGGCGAGACCTAAAACCGGAAATAAATAGGGAGGGTGCATTTAGAGAATGCGTCCTCTAAGTAATAAAAAAATCATTTCGTAGCAGGATTTTTGTTTATGTCAGTATTATTTTTTAAAAAAATTAGAGGACACATTTAAAGAATGCGCCTTCTAATAATTATTATTTTCATTTTATCGTGGGATTTTTTTCATTTTGTCAATATTATTTTTTTTAAAAAAAGGAGAGGGCGCATTTCTAATAATTTTTTTCCCAGTTTGTGGCAGCATTTTTTTTTCATTTTGTGAATATTATTTTTTTAAAAAAGGAGGGCGCATTTAGAGAATGCTCCATCTATTAAAATAGTTTTGTTTTCATTTTGTGGCAGAATATTTTTCATTTTGTGAATATTATTTTTTTAAAAAAAGGAGAAGGCGCATTTAGACTAATAAAATATATATTTTTCATTTTGTGCCCAATTTTTTTTCATTTTGTGAATATTATTATTTTTTTTAAAGGAGAGGGTGCATTTAAAGAATGTGCCCTCTAATCAAATAATTTTTTCCCATTTTGTGGCAGATTTTTTTATGTGCCCTCTATTTTTTTTACCGTTTGCCATTTTGCGGTATAGTTAAATTGAATAAAAAGGAGACGACACATTCACTGAATGCGCCCTGTATAAATATTTATTTTGTAATTATTTATCTGCATATTTTCGTTAAAAAAGGAGAGGACGCACTCGGCGAATGCGTCCTCTAGAAATGTTACGTTATGTTTTAAAGTGTTAGAGCTGTAGGAATATGCTTGTTAGAACTGTAGGAATATGCTATACAGCTCTAGATTCTATGCTTTATATATAGTATATAGATATGTGAATATGTGTCTATATCTAGAATAGACTCAATAGGTGTGTATAAGTTTGAGCCTTTCTGAAGATATGAAAATATGAATTCTCTGCACTCTAATCTCTGGTTTTACAAGTGGGATAAAAAGGAAATTTTGGTTTAGATATGATATATCTATCTCTGTTGTGGAGTATGTTGTGCCTAGGCTGAAACCAATTTATAACGTAAGGAAGAAAACTATAAGGAAGAAAACTATTAGCTTCGTTGCCAAATTTATGTCAAGTAAAGAAATTGGCAGCATAGGAAATTTCTTATTCTATGGACACAAGTGAGATACACACGGTTTGGTTTTCTGAGTGCCATTGCCTCAACATCTGTACATCTGTACCAGGCCTTGCTCTATTTGAGCTTATTTTTTCCGCATACAAATTCTGTGTTGGTATATGAATAAAAATTCTGTGTTTTTGTAGTCATGTAATTGTAGCATTCTGATTTTGGTTGGTTGTTGGTTCATATAGCTAATTCGTAAAGGATTCTATGAGACCAAACATGTGGAACATAAAGGCCCAGTACTTTAAAAAAAACTTGTATTCATTTTTCTTTTGTGGGCTGTTTGTGCCTTTTCTTGAAAATATTGGCTAAAAGTTTTGATTTTTATTGAGAGTGCAATATTGATTCATAGCTCTTTACTTTATATATGTGTTTGATTGCGGCTTATTAAATTTTGCTTCCATGTTGCATTACTGCAAATTAGGTTGATTTGGTTACGGAAACTGATAAAGCATGTGAAGATCTTATATTTTCTCACCTGAAGCAGCATTTCCCTCAACATAAGGTGATTCTTAGTGCAGTTTTCGGTCTTTTCATTAAGGTTGTGGCATGGATGGAGCGATGCTAGTTGATTTATCTTATTGATGCCGATTAACTTGATTGTTCAATTGTCTGTTTTCATAGTTTATTGATGAAGAAATAACTGCTGTTAATGGTGTCACTGAGCTGACTGATGAGCCAACATAAGGTAGTATTTTCCAACACACTTTAGCTTGAGGTTACTTACAATTAATAGTAATTATAGGAATTGGTTAGAGGGAAATATATGTTAGTCCAACCCGATTGTGTACGTTGCTGCTTAATTTACACAGTTCTTCTTGCCTCTATATGTGTAGTTAACTGCTGATTCTGATGCTGTCAGACTTAATGTGTTCTTATACACTTTTCTTTACTCATTTTAATAGTATTTCATGTCAACCAAAGGTCTTTTGCCTTATCTCACTTGTTGCTTTTTGGTAAGCTACCAATTTTTTAGGTCAGTATCATGAGGAATTTCGTTACTTTGTTGTCGAGGGGAAACTTTTGAAGCCTATGATACTATGATATGTTAAGGACAACTGGGGAAGTATACTGCAGTGCTGATTTTGTGAATAACCGAAACAAATTGTTGATTTGTCCTTTAAATGTCATGGTCCCAGTCTCCAGTCTGTGAGGCGCTGAACATGAGGTTACTTGGGCTTTTATGCCGAACCATAGCTCACTATAGTGTTCTCATGAAGGAAACCCGGGGCCCTCTAACTAATGCTCTTCAACTATCGAGACGTGCATGAATACTTGTTAAATACAATTAATGATAATTTGTTTTTACTTTATTATGATGGATATGATGTCAGATTATCAATCCTGGTTGGTTGGTGTTAGCTGGTGTGAATTTTCAAATTTTCACCATATTGGTGGTTTTATTTATGAATAAAAACCTTGAAGATGAACTTACAAACAATTCAAAATATATACATCTTTATTGATTACGTATACATGAAATAGATAGAATCCAACTCCCTGTCCCATTTCAATCTGTAATTTTACTATTTGTTTAGTAATTTTTTTAATACTTTGATCACAAAATTGAATTGGTGTACAAGTATAACTATTATTGTGTGATATTTTTTCAGATTCGTTATAACTTATATTTTCAAAATATCAAAATTTCACAAGTTTTAACTATCTTTAATAAAAAAATACTAAGGATCAAATATTTTTTAAGTCGACTGCCGAAAATCAAAGTGTGCAACTTGAAATGGGACGGAAGGAGTATATTTCTTCCCCTTTTGCTAAAGATGACACTCTTTCCATTTTTATTTACTCCTTCAACAATGATAACTTTTTTTTGGTAAAATTTAAAGAGAAAATTAGTATATTAGTTAGACCAATAATGGAAAAAAACTCATTTGAATAGCTTTTAGTTATATGAATATTGGTGCAATAAATAAAAAATCAAAATCAAATCATCCATTCGTTACTTCAGTTATAAAATGATCACGTCTAACGGTTAGTTGGAATAAAGCATGATCTTGTCAAATTTAAACTAATTTATTTAAAATAATTTTTTTTACTCATTTAATTTGACCTCCTTCACTCATTTTACACATGTTATAATTGATTGTTTGCCAAATTTAAAGAATACGATAGAGAGAGTGCAACTTGTTCTCTCTCTATTTACGAGTCAAGTACAAAATTGAGCATACATTTTTTAATAAGTACAAAAACACGTTTGAGTTTTTGAATGATATTTATTTTTAATCCTTGAGTGCAATTTACGATACCCTCCTCTTCGCTTTTGATGTAAAACTTGTATAATCTGGATGTAGTTTGTCTAAAAGTAAGAGAATCTTGGACTAACAAATTTTCGCTTCCTCGTCCATTTCGTTTCGCATAAACTTCTTGTTAGAGTATTCGCAATATGAGTTGGTTATCTATTAAATAAATGAGTCAATTGTGGATAACTTTATCCGAGGGACCTCTACATAATGAAAGATTTTTTTACAATTTCTTGTGTCATGATATTATCCTTCATCGATCTTATTCAGTTCTCGAAGAGTTGGATTATTTACTTTCAATACTATTATCAGTATGATTCGAGGCAAAAAAAATACCAATATTTTCTCAAAAAATGGAAAGACCAAACTTTAAATTGCAAATTAGAAGACATGGAGATATATTTTTCAGGTTGCATTAATCGGGTCATAAACTTATAATTATTGTACGTTACATAATAAATTTTTAATATTGCAACTAATTGTTGATATAAGTGTCATGTTTTGTGTGGCCTAATTGGCTAATCTGCACAAATCTTGATAACTTTTCGTTCGAGCTCTCATTTATATGTTTCATGGGCCAGATTATTAATTGCTTCCATTAACAACTAGCACAGATGATTGATGTTTTGTCGTGCTTGTACTTGGACATGGCTTTTCATTTATACTTTTTTTTTGGCTATAACTGGCAAAGATTTGAGATAAGCTTGACCACACATAGTGCGTGCATGTCTTGTTGTGACTTAGAACTCGACCACACAGTGCGTACGAACTTCCTTTCCGATCACTCTATTCTCTTAGCTATGGAATCCTACGTTTTTTTATTCCTGAAATGTATCGTATGCATCCTGCTTAATGACGACTTCATGATGTATATGTTAATGTGTCTGTGCGTGTTGCTTTTCCCTACCTGAAAATTTCATATTAATGCATCTCGTACTGCTCTTCGTTTATTTGTTTTGATGACAATTTTTTTCTTTATATGAGTTAATTGCCGACGTTGATTAGGTAAATTATGTAGTCTATCTCTTTGATTCTAGGTTTGAGTTCTAAGTATTGGAATCATTGGTTTATTCGATTCTATTGAAATGTGTTTTCCACTGAAGCTTAGAGCTGTGGTTCAGATTTTTTTTCCCGACAATGAATATCTAAATGATTGCGGTGCCAACCTCTCTATTGCTCTGATATACTCGGCAAAATTTCTGCCCAAATTCCACCCCAGAATCGTAAGCCCGCGCTGGAGTTACCTAGTACATCTTAAAAGTGGGAATTCTCGAATGAATAATACTTTTTGTCGTTGATTGGGTGCTAGAGATGATATGGTATTTGAGTACCTTAGAACCTGATTAATTTATAACTTCTGTGTCTTTTCTGCTCGTGTCCATTAAAATTGGTGACTGAAACTCTAATTAAAAGCTCTCATGTTATTCATGTGCTCTTTTATATCTAGTTATTTTCTTCTTTTAATTATGCGGTGTTTTTGTTGCTAATATAGTCTTTTGTATAGACTTGTGTGAAGCACTGTTCACGAGATGAAAGGAATGCATCTCTGAGGAAATTCGCCCATCAGGAAAGAGTGAAGAAAGCTATGGTTGAAGACTGTTATGCCCGGCGCTTCTTCCTTCAGTGTTTCCACATGTATGCCAAATGTAAATTGACAATTCTTCCCTGCATCTTGAGTTTAATTAGGTGTTCTTAATCTGTTTATACAATACCATTCAGGTTGTGCAGCCCAAGGAGCATCGAGATGCTTGTGCTGTTATTGTTGTTGAATTATATCGTCTTTGGCTACAATATGAAACTCGTACTGATGACATCATTGTGATAGCCGTGCAGATTTGTGGCTTGACTGAGGCTAGGAGATCCTTTTCCCGTTTAATTTAATCTCAGAGTGCCTCGTAGCAGTGAAGCATACTGATAAGCACCAAAATCTGATGCAGATTTAGGTTTAAGACTGCCAATGCCCCAAGTCTCCCTCAACTGTGGGCATGGGTTCTAGGAATTCTCGTGTAAGGCAGGATGCGTCATAGGAGGACGACGCGGGAAGAAATAATGCTCATTATCCTTGAAGTTATTACTCATCTAACACCTATTTCCTTACGGAGAGAGAAGGCGAGAAAAAGTAGTGCATTTTTTATGTGCTTATATTTTCAATCTTGTTTACAACATATGAGAACTTTTAATTTTGTTCACTCTTCCTGGAACCAAAGATTGGTGGTTCTATTTCGTAATACCACACGGAATAAATTACATTATAAAATATTATTCCACATGTACCCAAAAACACTTTGTCAAAACAATGAATGACTTACAAAACTACAAATTGTTGAAAAAAGAAAATGCAACACAAATTAGAAAAATGATGTACCAAATCATATTCTAATTAAGAACGGAAAGAAAAGGATAGCCAAATAGCAACAAGAAGAAAGCAAGACTAAACAAATTAAAACAAAACAAAATTGCACCCCCCACACACACATATATATCTAAGTGCAAAGAATATACAAGGAATAAATTCACAATCATACAAAGATTAGGAAAGTTATATTCTAACTTTCCTTATTTATCATATCATCCCCTCAAGAAAAGGCGTAGGATTACTAGCAACACAAAACTTAGAAACTCAAACTGTGGACGAAGAAAATCCTTTGTAAAAATATTTGCAAGCTGGAGATCGAATGACACATGGAAGACCTTGACCTTATTGAAAGCCACTATCTCACGAACAAAATGATAACCAATATCAACGTGTTTGGATCTCTTATGCGAAACTAGATTTTGAGCACAAAAGAGAGCATTATTATTATAATATAACAACACATGAGGCGCAGAAGATGAAACACGAACATCTCGAAGAAGATTCATCATCCAAGTTAATTCAACTACGGTATTAGCCAAAACACAATATTCCAATTCGGAACAGGAAGAAGACACCGTAGGTTGTTTCTTAGCACTCCAAAAAATAAGATTACCACCAGAATAATGAAGGTTGACCTACGAGTCTCCAAACAATGAACTCAACTGGCATCAAAATATCCAAGGACTGCAATGACAATCAGATTCGCGCAAAATGAAAGATCAACATGAAGAGTACCACGAACATAACACAAAATCCGAGTAACAATTTAGAAGTTGTCACCAATAGGAGCTCCTGACCATATTAACAATGTAAGACAAATTGGGACATGTAACTGCCAATTATTGAAGAGCGCCAGCCATAGAGCAGTGGGATTAGCAAATGGTTTTTTGTTAGATCTAAGCAATTGAGAGTACACAACGGATGAAGTAGAAACAAGTACTACATCTGTCCCACTAGCACGATGAATAACATCCTAGGAATATCTCGTCTGACCAAGGAATAATCCATCCGAAGTGAGAACAACCTTGAAACCCATGGAATACTGTTAAGTGCCCAGGTCATTGATAGCAAACTTATGATTCATGCGCACAATAAACTGTCGGACATAACCATCATTTTCAATGAGAATTATTTTAACAACATAAACCAACAAATATAGTAGAGAAGTGCCATTCGCGAACATAAACAAAAAAGTATTAGTAGAACTACAAACAAAGCCATAAAAATAAAGGAACTAAAACGCTGAAACCAAGCGTGAAGAGCTTGTTTCAAACCATAAATAGCTGTGTGTAGACGACAAACATCACCAAGTTGCGTGGGATCTTTATTACCAAAGGGTTGGTCCATATATACAGATGAATCAAGAACACCATTAAGAAAATTATATTTTGCACCCAACTGATGAAAATGCCACTTACGAATAGTGGCAAGAGGCAGGATTATACGAATTGTAGAAGCTTTAACCACTGAGATAAAAATATGATCATAATTGAACCCAGAAAACTGAGAAAAACTCCACTACCACAGAGATCCCCTCTAGCATCGGTTTATTGACAAATGTTTTCGAAAATCGGTGCCCAAAATGGTATGTCACCGGTTTAATTTATTTTAACACCGGTTTTTTGAAAACCATTGATAACCAAGTACCGGTTTAATAGAAATCGGTGACCAAACCAGTACCGGTTTATTTTTTCTTAGCTCTGGTTTTTTGAAAATCGGTGTTTAATATTCACATTTGATCACCATTTTAAGGGCATCGATTTCAAAACCGGTGTCAAAGAGGAAGTGTCACCGATTTGCGGCACCGGTTTTCAAAAACTGGTGCTAAAAGTTTTAAAAGTAAAATCTTCCCGCCAAAAAAATTATAAAATTTTGCCAAAAATTTCAAAAAATTTACCAATAATTTAATGGGCTAAAAGCAATTGCACGCAGCCACTCTAAGCTAAAAAACATTTTCTTAATTTTTAAAATCGTTCATTTCTTTTGTTGACTTTAACTAATTACACTTAAATTAATCGACGGTCAACCTTTCATTGACCTAATATATAAAAATGCGAATAAAAAATGTTTGACATTAAATAATTAATGTTCATTCCTTAATTGACTTAATATATATATATATATATATATGAATACAAATAAAATGTTTGACTTTAACAAATCAACGGTTAACCCTTATTTGAGTTTTTACATGTAAACACTAAAAACTATGTGGATTTCAATTAATCAACGGTAAACTCTTACTTGACTTTCTACATGTAAACACTAACAACGAAGTTGACTTTAACTAATCAACTGTTATTTGACTTAATTTTTTTATACTACAATAAAATGTTTAACTTTTACTAATCTACGTTCAACTTTTACTTGACTTTCTACACACAGATACTAATAACTAAGTTGACTTTAACTAATCAACGGTCAAACATTACTTTTTCTATGTAAAAATATTAACAACTAAGTTGATTTTAACTAATCAACGGTCAAATCCTACTTAACTTTCTATATATAAACACAAATAACTAGGTTGACTTTCACTAATCAACAGTCAACCCTTACTTGACTTTCTATGTATAAACACTGATAACTAGGCTGACTTTCACTAATCACCGGTCAACCATTGACTTTCGATATAAAAACTAATAGTTAAGTTGACTTTAATTAATCAACGATCAACCTCTGCTTAACATTATATATATAAAACACCAATAACTAAGTGTACTTTAATTAAAAACCCATCAACCCTTCCTTGACTTTCTACATGTAAACATTAATTACTAAGTTGACTTTAACTAATCAACAATCAACTCTTATTTGACTTAATTTATATATACTAGTGAAATGTTTGACTTTCACTAATGAAAAACTTACTTGACCTTCTTCATGTAAACACTAATAAATAGGTTGACGTTCACTAATCAACGGTCAACCCTTACTTGACTTTCTATATATAAATACTAATAACTAGGTTGACTTTCACTAATCAACGATCAACCCTTACTTGACTTTCTATATGTAAACACTGATAACTAGGTTGACTTTCACTAATCAACGGGCAACCCTTAACTTTTCATATATTAAAACTAATACTCCCTCCATCCCATAAAAAATGGAACATTTACTTTGTTCAAGTCAAATTTTTTACAACATTGACCCAAAATTAAAATTAATATAATAAAAATATCATGTGAGATATTGTTAGATGACGAAGTCTTGTGCGAGACCATCTCACAACGAGACCAAGGATTAATGTGCAATATTATGAAGTTTAATTAGAGATGAAGTTCCAAATATAATTTAAGAAATTTTGGGAGAGAAGGGAGGGATTTGGGTGCAAATACCACGTTTGGGG
>JAULKM010143398.1:0-34560 GCA_032355605.1 Rubia tinctorum | reverse complement strand
TGACAAAAGCGATAAAGTCGCTCTCAACTCTAATAATAGGAATTCAAGGTAAAATAGAGTCTTCAAAGCATAAAAGTGCACCAAAATGAGTACAAAAGGATCCCAAAATCATGGTATAAAATGGACGCATCATCTACTATTTTTTATTCCAAATCAAAGTAATAGAGCAGCTGCGCGCAGCTACGGTCAGCGCCCAATTCCAAATCTGGTTTTACCAAATGGAACTAATAGAGCAGTTGCGGTCAACGCCCAATTGCAATTCCAAATCTAAAACCGGTGACAATTTTAACTTTCTAAAAACTGGTGCAAATAAAAAACTCATACCATATAAAACCGGTGCAAATTTAACACCAGTTTTTTAGAACAGTGCTAATATATTAAAACATGTGCCAATATTGCAACGGTTTTATGAAAGCGGTGCTAACCAAAAAACCGGTACTAAATTTAGCACTGGTTTTTTGAACGGATGCAAACATGAAAACCGGTGACATTTTAGCACCGGTGCTAACAAAAAATGGTGCTAAATCTAGCACCAGTTTTTCAAAATCTGGTGAAAACGTTTAACCGGCTACTTAGGCACCGATTTTTTAGACCCCTAAAACTGGTGCTAGAACTTCCAAAAAACCGCTGCTAGAGGGTCAGTCCTGTGATAATGGGGATTATTCATATGCTCGAAAGAAGAGTGTACGGGGAACCGAAGTGGCTTTGCTACCCCGCTTCGTAGGAAATAGGCTAAGCAGATTGTGATGCTTGATATATCTAAAAAGCTTACGGAACTGCTTCAGTCACTTTTAGCTTCACCTGCAGCAAGGACTTTGTAAAGTTAGCAACAAGATCAAAATCATGAGGGGCTATCATATATCAGATGATGAGTAAAATGGCCGGCTTCTCAATTGAGCGGAGGTTTAAATACTACTTACAACTCAATTGCGGAGGTTTCCATTATTTCATATGCATATTAGTTAATAATAAGAGTGTAACAAAAGGTCCCTTGTGGATGTTATATAACATGATGAAATATGCAAAGATGTCATCATGCTCAAAATATGCACATATATGGCACATATTTACGATGTGTTTTGAAATTAATTGCTTCACAACAGTGTTAGTTGATACATATTCATACTCATTTAGTAAGATGCACATCCAAATAGTCTTAAATAAATCCCCCCCGTAACTAAGATCTTACATATAATTTTGAAAATAAATGTACTGATTTCCTTTGGGAGCTGTGGTCATACATCACTACAAAATCTGTAATAATATTAAATTGCTCAAAATTTTTCTACCCTCATTAAGAGTATATGCTGACCCTTCTAAAAAAATTGTTCTATCCGGACCAGGAGATACCCAAATGCTACTACTTTTTGTATACATAACATGTTTATCTACATAAGAACTTTCATTTCTTAAACTTCGCGGCCATCAATCACGTGCAGCTCCATCACTACTCTCTCGGGAACTGTAGGGTCCGTCAAAACACACAAAATAATATCGGTAGCCATGAATTTATTATTTTCTTTAAAAAATCATGTCCTCCTCACGGTGTCTAACATTTAGATTTCAAAAAATAATTACTAGCCTGAATTTTTGTTTCACTAAGTTTCTTTTCTTTCTTCCTCTTCTTTCTTGTACTACTTTTTAAAGGAAAATTTTATTTTTGATTGTGGTGTGCATTTAAAGTTGAAATATAAATATGGCAGAATATATATATATATTTTTTAGCTATTAGAGTTCATAGTGGTGATAACAATGATGAAAAAAAAGTGCCAATTACATGCATGCTTGGCACAAATGATATATGACATTTTATGGGAAATTTTAAGAGCTTTGAAGATTAATCAGTGTAGATGGATTTATATTTGGATTTATATAGATCTTAAACTGCATTTAGAAAATCAGATACGCCTGAAACTGACGGCAGCCACGAAGTTGAAAATTCATTGAAACGAAGGCACCGATCCCTCACGGATATTCTTGGTGAAGAGAGAGCGCATGAAGAATCAAAGGTAGTCTTCGATGTGCAGCCGAGCCTCCAAAAAAAGAGAGGCTTATGGAAAGAACAAGGCAAGGCTAAAGTCATAAAAGATGATGATTCCGACGTAGTCTTGTTTCCTCGAGATGGGTGGGATAATCTATCTGCTCAAAAGAAGAGAGTACATGGAACCGAATTGGCTTCGCTCTCTCGCTTAGTAGGAAAAAGGCTAAGCAGACTCTGGCGCTTGATCTTTCTAAAAGGCTTGCGGAAGTGCTTCAGCCACTTTCAACTCCACTTGCAGCTAGGACTTTATAAAGTTAACAACAAGATCAAAATCATGCAGGGCAGTCATCTCTTAGAGATGAGTAAAATGACATCCTTCTCAATTGAGTGGTGATTTAAATACAACTCACAACCCAAATGTGGAGGTCTTCCATTATTGCAGATGCATATTAGTTAACAATAAAAGTGTAACAAAAGATGCCTTGTGGATATTATTGAATATGACGAAAGTATTTGATATGCAAAAATCTCATCATGCCCAAAATATGCAGGGATATGGCATATATTCACGACGTGTTTTCAAATTAATGGCACAAAATTTTGTTTCGCTAAGTTTCTTTTCTTTCTTCCTCTTCTTTCTCGTACTAATTTTTTTAAATGAAAATTTTATTTTTGTTTGTGGCGTCCATTTGAAGACGAAATATAAATATGGCAGCATTTTTTAAAATTTTTTATAAATTTTTTCAGCTATTGGAGTACATAGTGGTGATAACAAAGATGAAAAAAGTGTTCCAATTGCGTGCTTGGAACAAATTATATATGACATTTTTGGGCTGTTTTAACCGCTTAGAATATTAATTGGTCAAGATGGATTTATATTTGGATCTATATACAACTTAAGATGCAGCTAGAAAATTAGATGCGCCTGAAACTGATAGTAGTGACGAAGTTGGACATTCAATGAAGCGAAGGCACCGATCTCTCGCGGATATTCTTGGTGTTGAGAAAGTGCATGCAGGATCAAAAGAAGTCTCCAAAGTGTCATCGAGTCTACAAAGAAAAAGTTCCACATGGAGAGACAAAGGCAATACCAAAATCATAAAAGACGATAATTCCGAGGTAGTATTACTTTCCCTAGAGGGGTGGGATTATTCATTTGCTCGAAAGAAGAGTGTACGAGGAATTGAAGTGGCTTCGCTCCCTCGCTTTGTAGGAAATAGGCTAAGCAGACTATGGCGCTTGATCTTTCTAAAATGCTTGCAGAATTGCTTCAGCCACTTTCAGCTCCACTTACAGCTACGACTTTGTAAAGTCAACAACAAGATAAAAATCATGCCGGGCTATCATCTATAAGATGATGAGTAAAATGGCTGGCTTCTCAATTTAGCGGTGTTTTAAATAAAACTTACAACTCAATTGCGAAGGTTTCCATTATTTCAGATACATGTTAGTTAACAATAAGAGTGTAATAAAAGATCCCTTGTGGAAGTTATATAATGTGACGAAAGTATTTGATATCCAAAGATATAATTATGCTCAAAATATGCATAGATATAGCACATATTTACGACGTGTTTTGAAATTAATTGCTTCAAAACAGAGTTAGTTGATACATGTTCATACTCGTTTAGTAAAATGCACATCAACATAGTCTTAAATTTATCCCCCCGTAACTAAGATCTTACATATACTTTTTAAAATAAATGTACTGATTTCCTTTTGGAGCTATGGTCATACCTCACTACAACATCTGTAATATTATTAAATTTCTTAAAATATTTCTACCCTCATTGAGAGTAGATGCTAACCCTTCTAAAAAAATAATTTTTGTTCTCCCCGGAACAGGAGATACCTAAATGCTACTACTGTTTGAATACATAACATGTTTATCTCCATAGGAACAACTTTCTTTGCTTCAATTTTGCGACCATCAATCACGTACATCTCCATCACTATTATCTCGGAAACTGTAGGGTCCGTAAATACACAGAAAACAACATCAGAGCCATGAATTTATTTTTTTTCTACAAAACATATCCTGTCCACTTCATGGTGTCCAACATTTAGATTTTAAAAAAAATTACTAGCCTGATTTTTTGTTTCGCTAAGTTTCTTTTCTTTATTCCTCTTCTTTCTTGTCCTATTTTTTTAAAGGAAAATTTTATTTTTGATTCTATTGTGCATTTGAAGTTGAAATATAAATATGGCAGAATTTTTTGATTGTGGCCACTATTGGAGAACATAGCTGTGATAAGAACGATGAAAAAAGAGTGTTCCAATTGCGTGCGTGCTTGGCACAAATGATATGACATTTTGTGGGCGGTTTTAAGAACATAGAAGATTAATTATTGTAGATGGATTTTATATTTGAATCTATATACAACTTAAAATGCATCTAGAAAATCTTATACACCTGAAACTGACAGCAGTCACGAAGTTGGACATTCATTGAAGTGAAGGCACTGATCTCTCATGGACATTCATGGTGAAGAGAGAGCACATTCAAAATCAAAGGTAGTCTTTGATGTGCAACCAAACCTACAAAGGAAAAGAGGCTTATGGAAAGACCAGGGCATGGCTAAACTCATTGAAGATGATTATTCTGATATATTCTTGCTTCCTAGAGATGGGTGGGATAATTCATCTGCTCGAAAGAAGAGTGTACGTGGAAATGAATTGGCTACGCTCCCCCGCTTCAAACGAAAAAAGCTAAGAAGACTTCAGCGTTTGATCTTTCTAAAAAGTTTGCGAAACTGCTTCAGCCACTTTCAACTCCACTTGCAGCTAGGACTTTGTAAAGTCACCAACAAGATGAAAATCATGCAGGGCTGTCATCTTTTAGAGATAAGTAAAATAGCCTCCTTCTCGATTGAGTGGAGGTTTAAACATATCTTACAACCCAATTGTAGAGGTCTTCCCTTATTGGAGATGCATGTTAGTTAACAATATGAATGTAACAAAAGATCCTTTGTGGATATTATATAATATGACTAAAGTATTTGATATGCAAAAATCTCATCAGGCCCAAAATATGCACGGTTATGGCATATATTTACGACATGTTTTGAAATTAATTGCTTCACACGTATTCTTGCTTCCCCGAGAGGGGTGGGATAATTCATCTGCTCGAAAAAAGAACGTACATGGAACTGAATTGGCTTCCCTCCCCTGCATCGTAGGAAAAAGGCTAAGAAGACCCTTGCACTTGATATTTCTAAAAAGCTTGCGGAACTGCTTCAACCACTTTCAACTCCACTTACTGCTAGGACTTTGTATAGTCAACAATATGATCAAAATTATGCAAGGCTATCATCTTTTAGATATGAGTAAAATGGCCTGCTTCTTAATTGAGAGAAAGTTTAATTACATCTTACAACCAAATTGTGGAGGTCTTCCATTATTGCAGATTCATGTTAGTTAACATTAAGAGTGTAACAAAATATCCCTTGTGGATATTATATAATATGATGAAAGTACTTGATAAGCAAAAATCTCATCATGCCCAAACTATGCACGGATATGGAACATATTTACGTGTCTTGAAATTAATTGCTTCACAACAGAGTTAGTTGATACATATTCATACTTGATTAGTAAGATACACATCCACATAGTCTTAAATTAATCCTCCTGTAACTAAGATCTTACATATAAATTTGAATATTAATGTATAATTTCCTTTAGGAGCCATGGTCATCATCACTGCAAAATTTGTAATATTACAAAATTGCTCAAAATATTTCTACCCTATTTGAGAGTCGATGCCGACCCTCTTAAAAACTTAATTTGTTTTCTCCCCATACCAGGAGATACCCAAATGATACTACCATTTGAATGCATAACAAGTTTATCTTCATGGGAACAACTTTCATTGCTTCAACAGTGCGACCATCAATCACATGTTTTCCATCACTACTATCTCGGCAACTGTCAGATCCGCCAAAACACACAAAAAAACATCGTCTACCAGGAATTTAATTTTTGAAAAAAAATTCTAGCCCACTTTATGGTGTCCAACATGCAATTTGTTTTCGTAATTTTACCAACCTTATTTTTTGTTCCGCTAAGTTTCTTTTCTTTCTTCCTTTTCTTTCTCATAGTAATTTTTGAAAAGGAAAACTTTATTTTTATTGTGGTATGCATTATAAGATAAAATATAAATATTGCGGATTTTTCCCATCTATTGGACTACAGAGTAGTAATGACAACGGTGAAAATGTTTTGTGCTAATTGTGTGCGTTCTTGGAAAAAATGAAATACGACATTTTTAGGCTGTTATTGAGTGCTTAGAAGATTAATTGGTCTAGATGGATTTATATTTGGATTTATATACACCTTAAGATGCATCTAGAATATTAGATACGCCTGAAATTAACGGCAGACACGAAGTTGGACGTTCATTGAAGTGAAGTCATTGATCTCTCGTGGACATTCTTTGTGAAGAGAAAGCACATGCAGAATAAAAGGAAGACTTGGAAGTGCAGCCGAGCCTACAAAGAAGGAGAGGCTTATGGAAAGACAAAAAGAATTCTAAAGTCATAGAAGATGATGATTTCGACGTAGTCTAGCGTCCCCTAGAGGGGTGGGATAATTCATCTACTAAAAAAATGAGTGTACGTGGAACTGAATTGGCATCGCTCTTCTGCATCGTAGGAAAAAGGCTAAGAAGACTCTTGCGTTTGATATTTCTAAAAAGCTTGCGGAACTGCTTCAGCCACTTTCAACTCCACTTGGAGCTAGGACTTTGTAAAGTCAACATGATCAAAATTATGCAAGGCTGTCATGTTTTAGAGATGAGTAAAAGTGTTTGCTTCTCAATTGAGAAAAGGTTTAAAGATATCTTACAACCAAATTGTGGAGGTCCTCCATTATTGCAAATTCATATTAGTTAACATTAAGAGTGTAACAAAAGATCCCTTGTGGATATTGTATAATATGATGATAGTATTTGATATGCAAAAATCTCATCATGCCAAAACTATGTATGGATATGGCACATATTTACAACGTGTTTTGAAATTAATTGCTTCACGACAGAGTTATTTGATACATATTCATACTTGATTAGTAAGATGTACATCCACATAGTCTTAAATTAATCATCCTGTAACTAAGATCTTACATATAAATTTAAAAATTAATGTATTTATTTCCTTTAGGAGCCAAGGTCATACATCATTGCAACATTTGTAATATATAAAAAATTGCTCCAAATATTTCCACCCTATTTGAGATTCGATGCTGACCCTCTTAAAAAATTAATTTATTTTCTCCCCGGACCAGGAGATACCCAAATGCTAATGATGGATATCCTGGGACGACTACCAGCATAAATGAAGACATTTCATGTCTTGATCAAACATTCAAGGATTATGTTCGGGATCCTCTAAGTGACATGGGTGGACCTATGACAAGGTCAAAAATGAAGCTTAGGGATGAGGCATTGAATGGTTTGATTGATCATCTTCATAATGAAGAATTAATGAAGAAATCGGCAAGGGCTTGGATTACTTATTCAAGTTTGTTGATTAACTGAATGCATTATGAAGAACACTATACTTTTTTTCCCATTGGATTTTTTAATGAGGTAGTGTGATCATTGTAACATTAATTTTATTTTGGGTTTTGTACTGATAGTTTCGGCCATGTGGAATTTAGTGAGCTGTTCGAATAATGACAGTCCATTAGGGTTAGCATATTCAGTTTTATTCTGATCAGAATTAGATTTGGTAAGATTAGATATGGTAATATTTTTCCAGTCTAATTCTAGACAGGATCGGCCAGGATATAGTATTGATAGGGTTTGATTTTTGGTATTTTATTTAGATATGGTTTTAGCTTCCTAAAGCTTCTATAAGTTGATTCAGATTCCAATTGTGTTCAGGGTTAAGATGGCCATATTTTACATCTATAAAAAGAGGGTTCAGCCGTGTTTATGACACTTTTATCAATCAAATATTCATAATTTTGAGTTATTCTCATTATCTTCATTGTTGCTTAAACCTGCGGGCTATTTAAGTTTCAATCTCCTTTTTAAGTGTACCCTTCGGGCTAGACGCTTATAAAGAAACCTTGTGATCTAAACCTGCGGGCTATTTAGATAACAAGTCGGAGTTGGGTGTGCCCGGTGGGCTAGACGCTGCTTTTTCGTGCATTTATACTGAGTTGGGCGAATCCTCAGTTTAAATAAAGATCCGATATTATGCAATCCAGAGTGTTCGCAAGGAGATTCATATCACCAAATATTGTATATGTGTGAATGAATACGAAAAAAGTGCATACCTGGTATTTATACAGTATAATCCTAGTAACGTATTTCTCTCATCTCCAACAACATCGTCCTTTTTTTACTGCTTCTTATAACCATCATCATTCTTCATAACATGGTTTTTACCCTTAGCAACACCAACAACTACAAAAAAATAATAATACATCAAATCAAATTACATGACTAATGGGAATAAAACATTTAAAGGTTAAAAAATTGAAAACAAATAATTTAATGTCAATACCTTTGCCACTAACATCCTCAGCAGTAACCTTGGATTTCTTCACAGCCACAGACTTGCACAATATCCTCCTATTAGGCCGACTCTCAGGATTAGCAGCTTCAAATGCAACAACATCATCCGGTCCAACTTTATCAGCAGGACCAGAACCTGATTCAGTCAGCACCGTTTCCAAATTGCGAGCACCAGCTCCTTCTGAATCATTAACCAAATCAATCTTTCTCTTGGCTATCTCCTCCTGTCTCCTCTTTGCAGGGAAGGTCTTGAAACAGAATAGGGGCCTTAATAAAATATATGAAACATTAATATACAACAATCAGAAAAGTACATAAAAAGGAAAATACCTGATATCAAATCAACATTAGGGTTACCCCCCAATCGCTCTGATTGTCTCACAGACGAGCCACCAACAATAGTTTCATCTAAAACACCAAATGTAATTATATAAGCATGAAAAAAATGCAACACCAATTAATATATCAAAAGGATAACAAGATAAAACAAAACAGTTGCATATCAACACACATGAAACCATCAATCCGAAAACGAAAAACATCAATCTAAAATACTAAAACATCAATAAGACAAAGACATTCTGCCCAACCGACAAATGTATGAAAACCAAAATTGTAAAACATCAATAACATCACACTGAAACTAAAAGCCAAACTAGAGCTATAAAACATAAAAAAAAACTGCAAAATAATACCAAACAAGTACATAATAATATATATATAATCATCATTTAAAACCTCAGCCTAAATCAAAAACTACATCACACTCCTAAATAGAGACATGAACCTAAACAGACACAGCATACACAAAATCCATGAAATACACCTCTAAAAATAATCGTACCATAAAAAAAGCATATCAAATTGAAAAGTATACATCATTACCAGAACTTAAAAAATCATTCAGTAAAATTAAAACATCAACATACCAGTTCAAACAGAAAATTACAAATCAAATACATGAAAACATAAAAAAACAAAACCTAAAGCACAATCATGAAAGACACAATAGATGAAAAATCACACTAGATTGATCAACATGAAGAGAGTATAGTGAAACATCAATAGAAACCTATGAAACACCATGTCATAAAATCACAACATCACAAAAAGCTGAACAACAACAATTTACAAACAAATATGGAAATAAAATAAAAATTCCCGCCAAAAACAGAGACAAACAAGAAATACCTTAAGAAGATGCTCGTTTATTTTCATTTTTGATGAAAGGAGCAGGACTTCCTTCAGCTAGATCATCATAGTTCTTCGCAATGTCCAGAAGAAAATCAACTAGTGATTCACCGGAAAGTTTCTTCTTTGACATCTACAAAGCAACAACAAATACACAAAAATTAACACACAACCTAAAGAAACCATAAAATATCACATATTCAAGAAAAAATGAAATCAATGCAAAATCCGAACAAAAACAGTATACAACCAATGAAACACAAAAACATTAAAACTACTCAACAAAGACAAAACAACAGAGCAATCTCCAATTATGAGTACAATGAAGAACAAAAACCCTAGAACTTCAAATCGAACACAGTAAAGGAAGATTAAACTACACAATCAAACGAAAAACACAAAATAAACAAAATAAACACTCAGGAAACCTACACGAAGCAAAGAACATCATAGACATCCAAAAATTTGGAAAAAAAATTGAAAAACACCAAATAAACACAAAAAACCTAGTGAATACATTACCTTGGAAGATAAAACACAATCGGAAGTAGTCCGATGGTGGATCGTCAAAAACCGAACAGAAAACAACGAAAATTGCCAAAGCAGAAATGCACCCTGAATCCGTTTGGTGCGCACTTCAAATGAGGAAGAAAACCAAAGCAATGACGTGTTAAATGGAGGAAATCAAGTGGTTGTTAGAATTGTGTGCGGTTGGATTTTTGAGGAACAATGGTTCCGATTGTGTGTGAGAGAGAGAGAGAGCGGTTGAGCTTGCAGAGAAATCGGAATTGTGCTGAGCATAAATTTGGAAAAGATGTTAAACGATTTAATATGTATACTAGGACTAAATTGCAAATTATCACAATTACACACCCAATCCCCAAACTTTTTAAACTTTAATATGAAACCCCATGTTGAATTATTTACAATTTAAACTCCGGTCTCACTGTGAGACGGCCTTATACAAGAATTTGTCTAAAAATAAACTGCAATTTTCAACTACGGTATCTAAATTCTCTATGGCAAAGTCTTGAATAAAACCGCCTTTTCATAGGCTTATAAAAAGACGGAATTTAATTAGAATAATAGAACGGTAGAAGATTTTAGCTGCAATATTAAAATTTTATTATACAATGTGCAATAGTTATAAGTTTATGACCCGATTAATACAATTAGAAAGTTTTATCTTAATTTTTTCTAATTTGTAATTTAAACCTTGATCTTTTCATAATTTATGAAAAGACCGTCTTTCAAGAGACGGACTCATTCTCTATTTACCAAAGATCGTCTTTTAAGAGACGAACCCATTCTCTATTTACCAAATTAATAAGAAAAATACGAAATAAAAGAAGCATAATGTCATAGACATGTTAAACTGGAATTACTATTTTTTGACAGCTCCACTGAAGATAATTCTAAAACCTATTACTGTTACTCGAAGTTGTATTAACAATTGCACATGTGAACACAATATTTACTCGTCATCGCTTAACGTTGGTCATTATCTTATACAATAAGTAATTCTACAACCAAATTGATTACTAGTAATTTTAATAATTAAGAAACCATATCAAGTCAACATACGCAGTTACGTACAGCTAATCCTCCACAACCGTACGGCACCAAATACCAATTATTTATATTTACCTTTTATTATGGACAAAGTTCGGGAAAAATCATCTTTCATAATCATATACAAAAATTGGATTTAATTAGAATATTCGAAAGTTAAGAGCAGTGGCGGAACTAGATCAAAACTTGAGGAGGGGCGGATATTGGGTGGGGCGGAGTTTAGCACTTTCAACATTAATTTTACCGGGGCGGATGAAGAGTACATGTATATTTAACCCCTTCATTCACCGGAGGTTGGGGGCGGCCGGACCGGCTCGCCCCCCCTAATTCCGCCACCGGTTAAGAGATGATGCTTTCAAGTGAAACATTTGAAATTTGATTAGAAACATTATATATTTAAAGTAAAATTGATAAGTTATATGTTACTTATTTGTATCTTTCAGTTTTTATTGTGATTATTCTTTTCTGATATGTAATTTCTAAATATTAAATATTTTGTATAAAACATTATTACTATATGTTGAAACATTAAATTACAAAACAATGAAATTTGACCTGATGAAAGATTTGAGAAAAAGAAAAAACTGAGGTTTTACCTTATGCGAATGAGTTTACTCAAATAGTTTCTAATCCAAATTTGACCTGGATTTTAAATGCTTCAGACCCACAACTTTTTATCCCTTTGTTTAAAAATTGCACTTGAGTCCCTAGTCTTTCCATAACTTATGGAAAGACCGTCTTTCAAGTGACGGACTAACGATGTTTAATATGATTAATTTAACGATTAGATAATTTTTTAAATATTTTAGTTTAATTTAATTTAATTTTAGTTTAGTTCACATTAATTTAATTAATCAATAAATAATTTGTTAGAAGACAAAGTTTTGTATGTGGGCGTTTTATGGTGAGACCAATGTTAAAATAAAGTTGTTACAAGTATTATAGATGGATGGTATTCCTAATAGAATTTATAGAAAATTTTGGGAATAAAGAGGATCTGTTGGGACTACAGAGCCCAAGTCAACCAACGTATGTACGATTTATTCAGTTTTGGGTTATGATATGAATCTCCTTGCGAAAACTCTAGATTGCGGAATTTTGGATCTTTGACTACACTAAGAATCTCGCCCAACCTGATATAGACGCACGAAATTCAAGCGTTTAGCCCGCAGGGTACACTTAATCTCGACTTGCTCACTAGCTAGCCGCAGGATTAGTTTACAAGGTTATTGATACTTAATTAACCTGCAGGATTAAGCAACAACGAAGACGCTCGCAAGCAATGAGTATAACTCAAAATTTTGAATATTTGATTGATAAAAGTGTGATAAAAACGTTGGACAACCCCTCTATTTATAGGGAGAGTATCGGCCAAAAAACCCTAAACACAATTGGAAACTGAATCGAATTATGGCAGTTTTAAAAAGCTAATACCATATTTAACTAAAATACCTATTTAAAACCCTAGCATGGCCGATTTCTTCAAGAAGAAGTCTTGAATAATATTATCTTATCTAATCTTACCAAATCTAATTCTAATCTGAATAAAACACCATATTTTTGAAAACCCTAATGGACTGGGTCAAAAATATTAACTCTTCAGAAACCCACATGGGCGATTTATTGGACTAAAATAAAATAATGTTACAATATTTTACAATGATCACACTACCCTATTGAAAAACCCAGTAAGAAAAAAAGTATAGTGTTCTTCACGACATTTTCAGTTAATAGACAAGCTTGAATAATTAATCCAAGACCTAGCTGACTTATTCTTGAATTTTTCATCATGAAATTGATCCATCAAAGCATTCATTGCCACATCTCTAAGATTCGTTCTTGACCTTGTCATCGGTCCAGCTATGTCACTTAGAGGATCCTGAATATAACCCTTGAATGTTTGATCAAGTCGTGAAATGTCTTCATTTATGGTGGTAGTGGTCTTTACATCTCCATCATTCCCTCCATGGTCGAAAGGTTTCTCCCTCAAAACTGAATTGTCTTCAAAGATGAATGGAGATAAATCAGCAACGTTGAAGGTAGTACTAACACCATAATCACCGGGTAGATCAATCTTGTAGGCATTATCAATCACACGTTCCAATACTTGAAAAGAACAATCACCACGCGGACTTAGTTTAGATTTTAGGGAATTTCGAAACCTCTCCTTCCGCAAATACAATCAAACCCAGTTGCCCTTCTTGAACTGAACAATGCAGCAGCCATGGTTTGCTCTTTCAGCATTCTGCGCATTTGTCCTTTCAATCTTCAATCACACCTTCTCATGTAATCGCTTCACATAATCAGCCTTCTTTTCTCCATCCAAATTACACACCTGTTTAAAATTCAAAAGAAGTAAATCAAGAGGTGTATTTGGTAAAAATCCATAGACAATTTTAAAATGAGGTAAAGAAGTAGTAGAATGAATAGTGCAATTGTAAGCAAACTCTGCAATCGGAATGCACGCTTCCCAATTCTAAAAAAAATTGGACCAAGGCACGCAGAAGTGCCCCTAAAGTGCGATTTGTGACCTCTGTTTGTCCATTAGTTTGAGGATGACTTACCGTAGAAAATAGCAATTTTGTCCCTAACTTGAGCCACAAGGTATTCCAAACGTAGGATAAAATTTTAACATCCCTATCAGAGACTATGGATGCAGGAATGCCATGAAGTCAAACCACTTCCTTCAAAAATAAATCTGCGACATGTTTTGCGCCATCTGTCTTCCTACAAGGAATAAAATGTACCATCTTCGAAAATCGATCAACAACTATAAAGATAGAATCATTACCTGATTGGGATCGTGGTAATCCGAGAACAAAATCCATAGAAATATCAACTCAAACATGTGTAGGAACAGGTAAAGGAGTATATAAACAATGAGGCTGAGTTTTTGACTTAGCCTTCAAGCAATCAAACAATTTCTACAAATCCTATCAATAGATAGAGGCATTTTCGACCAATAAAAATGTTCTCGCAACAAATTATAAGTTTTTAATGCACCAAAATGTCCCATTAAACCACCTGAATGAGATTCTCTAACAATTAATTCACGCATAGAACATTGAAGAATACATAACCTATTATTCATAAAAAAGAATCCATCATGCCGAAAAAATTTCTCATATGAACCATTTTCGCATGCAGCATAAACAGATGAAAAATCAGGACTAGTAGCATATAATTCTCGCACTAATGAAAACCCTAACATAATGCATTCCACGTGTAAATAATATATGTCTACAACTCAAAGCATAAGCAACAACATTTTCTTTACCCTTCTTGTATCGCAACACATAAGGAAAAGATTCAATAAAATTAGACCATTTAGCATGACACTTATTCAACTTCATCTGACTTTTCAAATATTTCAACGATTCATGATCACTACGAATAACGAATTCTTTATGCAATAAATAATGTTTCCAAGTCTCTAATGCACGCACGATTGCATAGAATTCTTTATCATAAACAGGATAATTTAGAGCACCGCCCTTTAGATTTTCACTAAAGTAAGCTATAGGTCTATTCTCTTGCATCAGAACAGCACCAATACCAACACCAGAAGCTTAATATCGAGCTCTAACCAACACTGCTTCAGAGGTTGTTTTGCTGACTCATTTACTTTGCTATCTCTGTCTTCCACTGTCTGGTTCACAATTGTTATTATGTGATAACAATAGTGCCATTTTCTTGGCCCAGAATCCAGTTGCTCACAAGCGAGCGAAGCGCATCGACATTGACTGCCACTTTGTTTGGGAGTTAGTTGCCTCTGGAAAGCTTCGAGTGGCTCATGTCTCCACTTCTCTTCAGATTGCGGACATCTTCACTAAGGCTCTTTCTCATCCGTTGTTTGAGTTTTTCAGGTCCAAGTTTTGCGTCGTTGAGCATCCAATGCATTGCTTGAGGGGGGTGTTAGAATAAATCTGATTTTTTATTAGATTTGATATTATCTTGATGACTAGACTAGAGTTCTAGTTGTACTAGCTTTCCTTATTGTACTTTATTTATTCTTGTCAGTAATGCAATATTTCACTACGGCAAATCATTCTATCAAGATCGTTTGGACTATTACGTATTGATATTAGAACTCCAGTAAAACTGCAATGACGCAGCCGCTGCAAATCCTAAGACAGCCACACATTATTCTCCCCATCAAGCATTTGCCTTTTCCCATCTTCCTATTTCACGAAGATGGAAAAACATCAATTTATTTAATTGATGTTCTTTGATTGTTTATTTCATTGAATAAGTGTGGAATTTGTTTCCATAATTTTGTTGGTCGACATGATCGATTGCATAATTGTGTTCATGATGATAACTCGGTACATCCCAGTAACTTGAAAAACATAAATAGACACATCCCAATAAACAAAATCCCTAATACAAAAACACACTACCCGTACAACCAAATCGAGAACAAAACATTGACGCAAACAACTGAATCGAGTGATCATCAAGAACACAACGATCTAATCGATCAAGTCGAAAAACAAGACTAAAGTATGGAGATATATTCATTAACATAAACATAGATCAATTAAAATAAATCGTTATTTTCCCATCTTTCCATAATGAAAAGACATGGAAAGAAAATTGAAGAAAAAAATAATATACTTTGGAGACAGG
Organism: Rubia tinctorum; assembly: GCA_032355605.1. Taxonomy (NCBI): domain Eukaryota; kingdom Viridiplantae; phylum Streptophyta; class Magnoliopsida; order Gentianales; family Rubiaceae; genus Rubia; species Rubia tinctorum. Next base: position 18,664 of record JAULKM010143398.1, on the reverse strand, counting down.
ATGAAAGGGATGCTGTAGGATAAAATTATATGACTCCATCAAAACATAAGCCATTTGAAACAAAAAAATTTGTGTTGTTCAACACCCTGAAGAAGAGAATTAATTAGATTGCGGGTTGGAACTGTGTCAATGTCATTCTTTTTTATATGTATAATTATCAAATTAAAATATTCAAATGAATTAAATTGTCGATCGTAAACTTTTGGCAATGTATACTATGATCTGAGCATCACCTATTCTTTTCATTTCTTTTTAATAAAATCATCTGAAAGATGGAGGTTATTTTCAGGCTTGGCCATTTATATTAATAATCGGAAACCTTTTCCAATAGAGAATGAGACTCAACCCTTATACAAAATATTTCAAAAATAGAAGCTATCAAATCTAGAGCAAATGAGCTACGCTGAAATTGAACATTTAATGTAACAAAATATATCATCCAATAAGAAATAAATATTGTTAGATCAGTAGAAACCCATCTTCGTCCTTCTAATACTGAATCGCCGTCAGTGCAATTCATAAGCTAAAAAAGTTCGTATCCGCTACCAACTGACATACTCCCTACCTGAATTAAATTATCGAATCCAATCATTGTGTTACATGCAACGATTCCTTAACTGTGTTACATTGCTGAACATGTCTACACGATGTTACAGGCATGCTGACCTATTGATGAGAACACTAAGAAGTGGACACGATGGCCGGAAAGAATCTATGTCCGAACTCACTCAATGATGCGAGTGTCCATATAATACTATGATGGCAGCCTCCAAAGATGCCATGTTTGGCCACATGTCCCTGGGATAATTCTAACATATGGTGCATCGTGCATCTACAGAAGAGGCACAATTGGAGGACGACACAAACTCTATTTCAAGGCAACAAGACACGGCCAAACCTCAAAACCTACTTCCTATGTCCCATGATGTATTTTGTCACTCCCCGTTCCCAATATAAAATGCACAGAATATTTTTCACGATTTTCAAAAATATGTTTGACTGTTAATACGTTTATATATTTATTTAAATACGTGGACAAAACTTGACAGTGCTGAATGTCAAATAGTAAATGTGCAGTTTATGCTAAACAGAGGACGTATGATTTTTAACACACACATTTTACAATAAGTATCTTTTAAATTAGGCAAAGTCTTGGGAATTGAAGACCGTCTTTCAATAAGCATATGAAAAAATAGTGTTGAATTAGAATTATAAAAAGGTAAAAGGTTTTAATTGCGATATTAAAAATATTTTATGAAACGTGCAGTAGTCATTAGTTTATGACCCGATTAATGTAACCCAAAAATTTTATCTTGATTTCTTCTAATTTTCAATTTAAATTTTGTTCTTTCCAAAACTTATGAAAACACCATTTTTCAAGAGACCGACTCTTTAAATTATATTACTATAATGATGCATGGAAATTGGATATCCACAGAATACATGGTTAATTTCACAAGATAATATATAATATGATGATATTATTGATTTATTATTTAAATGTCAAATGAAAATTGTAGTCAGAGTAATTGGCAAGTTTGATTGAAATAGACTTGAAAAAATAAATTAGGAGGGAGTGTTAAACTTTAAGAGATATTTAGCTTCCACTATTTTATAATAAATTAGTACTAAGTGAAACAATCTAAAATCTTATATTCCCTCTATTCAAATAAAAGTGGCATAATTTGAATTTTGGAGTCAATTGCATCAATGTTTAATTAATAATTTTTTATGTGCGTAATTTTTTAATAATTAATTTAAAAATATATGTTATAATGAATTCAACAATATATTACATGATAATAGTCTTACATATATAATAAATTATATAAAATAGTCGAAGTTTGGTCAATTTGACTCAAAAAAATCAACTATTAAATATTATGTGAATCCAAACATCGACCCAATAATTTAATCTGGACTTTGGTATCATATTAATAAAATATTAAATTTCAAGAAATTTTGAACTTCCATTTTACAGCAATTATTACCTAGTGAATTGATCCAAAATATTATATGTTAGTTATTTAGTTTTAGAAAACGGACCTCAAAAATTTTAACAGCGAGCATCTCATTTAACTTTATATTAAAAGCGTTCATCTCTCCTTGTTCCTATGCGGATACAAAACAAAGTTGAGAAAGTTGCATTTGGAGTGACAATTAGACCAGTTATAAAATATATCATTTTAATAATTTTATTGTCAAATTATAATATATTTTTAATATTACGGTGTATTTTAAAAAAATTAAAATTATAAAAACTCGTTGCAATAAATAAAAATAAACATTAAATCACCTCAATACTTACATCAATTGTAAAATAATTATGTCTAATGGTTAGGTTTAAAACAAGACTCTATAAAAAATACTCCCTCCGTCCCAAATAAATTGACACATTTTGACTTTAAAAGGTCAAATTGAGCCAACTTTGACCATGAAATTATGTTATTATAAAGACTATTATCATGTTATATGTTATTGGATTCATCATAACATTTATATTTAAATTATTATTTTTTAGAATTTTTTCATACGCAAAAGTAAAGATATTTATTATTGAATTTTTTATCTGTTATTCAATATCCACTTTTTAAGGAATAATTTTTAAAATGTGTCCTATTATAAATAAAAATAAAAATAATACACCGTGGAGATGGAGGATTAATAATTTACGGTGCAACAAAAAAAAATCGAACTTGTGAACACTCCCAAGTTAAGCTTAAAAATCCAAAACTTCAAAAGCAAAAACCCTTTCCATTATTTTAAGGACCGACCAAGATAGTCCAAATCTAAGCATGTATGGATCACTCAACATCAACACAAACCTTTTGCTGGAGAATCGTTAAACAATAAAAAAATTGAACATAAATATAAATTACAAGCGAGTTAAGATCAAAATCGAGTGCATTATTTTAGTACTAAGATCAAAATTGTAAAATTGAAGAGTTAATCATTATAAATTTTGACCATAAATATAAATTATTACATAAATAATAAAAATATAATTTGAGATATTGTTAGATTTATTTTAGAGTCCGTCTCTTGAAAGACGGTTTTTTATAACTTATTGAAAGATCAAAGTTTAAACTGCAAATTAGAAAAAATCAAGACAAAATTTTCAAGTTGCATTAATCGGGTCATAAACTTATAACTACTAAACGTTGCATAATAAAATTTTAACATTGCAACTAAAACCTTTTACCTTTCTATAATTCTAATTCAACCTCGTATTTTCATATGCCTATGAAAAGACGGTCTTTCCCAAGACTTTGCCTTTATCTTAACATCTATTTTCTAAATATCAATTTTTATGCGGTATTATTATACTCCCTCAGTCTCATTACTTTTAGCCCATTTAATTTTTCACGGTCTCCAATGATCATCAAACATGCTCATTGAAAACAGTGAAAAAAAATAAATAAGCAATTTAGAGTGGGACGAAGGATGTACATGTTATGATCTGATAGAATGTTTTCTCATAATGAATTATGTGTTGCTGGAAAGAATAAATAGAGTAGACTTACATAAGGAATCATAGTACTGAAATAACTCTAGTCTAGTTATCAGTCCTATCCAAAATTACTCATCAAGTTGACTGATTCTAACCCCCCTCCACAAGCGAAGCGTCAGATGCTCGGAGATGCAAAGTTTGGATCTGAATAACTCAAATAACAGGCGATAGAGACTCTTGGTGAAGATGTGTGCAATTTGGAGAGAATTAGGACATGAGCAACACGCAACTTGCCGTATGCAAATAACTCTCAAACAAAATGATAGCCGGTGTTGATGTGCTTCGCCCGCTTGTGAGCAACTGGGCTTTGAGCTAAGAAGATGACACCATTGTTGTCGCATAACAGCAGTGGAGAACCAGGGAGCGGAACACGAAGTTCTCGGAGGAGATGAGTCTGCCAAACAACTTCAGGAGCGGAATGAGAGACGGTGGGCTATTTCTTGGCACTTCAGGAAACGAGGTTCCCGCCAACAAAAATAGCATAGCCATACATAGATTGGCGAGTTTCAAGATAACGGGTACAATCAGCAACAGAATAGCCCAATACCTCGGGAGAAACGGCAGATTGAAAAGTAAGACCGAAATGTAGGGTACCTAGAACATACTGGAGAGTTTGATGGCCACGAAAAAATAATCGTCATTCGGGTTCTAAAGATATTGGTTGACATGTTGACCTCAAAGGCCAAATCAGGATAGGTAATTGTCAGATACTAAAGATTCCCGACCAGGGAGCGATAAAGTGTCAGATCTTGAAACTGAGGCCTGGTGGAGCTGTGAAGTTGCAAACCATGTACAAATGGAGTAGAAACTGGAGCATCATCATACATATTGGAATGAGTGAGAATATCCCTGACGTACTTTGTTTGGCCGAGAAGTAAACCTGAAAAAGTGAATGTAACTTCCAAACCAAGAAAGTAATGAAGAGTGCCCAAGTCGTTGATAGCGAACTCCTGATGTGTCCTATCAATGAACTACCAAAGAATTGTAGAGTTGTTACCTGTAAGTATAATGTCATCGACACAAACCAGCATGTATAGTAACGACAAACCCTGATATAGAATAAAAAAAAGAAGTATCTGTTGAGCTGCATGACAACCTGAGTTGAACCAATTAGGTGTTGAATTGCTGAAACTAGGCTTGCGGAGCTTGTTTAAGACCATAAATGGCCTTGTGAAAATGACAGACATAATTCAGATGAAGCGGTTCCTTGTAACCAACGAGTTGCGCCATATAGACTGGAGCATCGAGCATGTCGTTGAGAAAGGCATTCTTGACATCTAGCTGATGAAGAGGTCAGGAGTGCATCGTAGCAATAGCAAGAATCGAACGAACTGTGGATGCTTTGATCATAGGACTGAAGGTTGATCAAAGTCAAATCCCTGAATTTGCAAAAAACCTTGTGCTACAAGCCGAGCCTTATGACGCTCAATCGTGCCATCAGGATGATAATTCAGCCGATAAACCCATTTGGAGCCAAAAATGTTGACATTCGATAGGCGTGGGACCAAATCCCACATGCGCTGTCCACGAAGAGCTTCTAACTCATCATTCATAGCAGAAATCCAAGATGGATCCTGAAGAGTGGTGCAATAATATAGGGGTTCAGACAAAGCAAGTAAAACAGCAAGAAGACCATGATCAATAATATCATAATCATATATGTGCTGAATAGCCCCAGTCGCCGATCGAGTAGCAATGAAATTTGTGCTAGGCCGAGGAGGAGATGCCGGGGGAGTAGAATAGGAAAAAGCAGCCGGAGTGGGTACATTTAAGGTGGCCGGGAAGTGCATAGCAAGCTTACCGGTGGCAACATGATTTAAATTTGTGAAACAAATGGAGCAGGGTGCTGAAGATGACTGAGCAGTTGTGGGCAAAGAAGGAGCAGAGGCACCATCAGGATCAATAAATGCATAAACGTCCAATGTCGACAAAGAAGAACCAGCCGTCGAGGTTTTGGAGGAGGCGAAAGGAAAATACAACACGTCAAAACGGGCATGGTGAGTGACATAGGCCTTTCCAGGGGAAGGATCAAGACACCGAAAACCTTTGTAGTGAGAGTTGTAGCCAATAAAAACACAAGGATTTCTTCTAGGACATAGCTTGTGATCAGCAAATGGGCGAACCAATGGGAAAATCCAGCACCTAAAATGATCAAAGTTCAAGTAGATAGAATCCTGACCGTAAAGAAGCCCATAAAGAGTAGAACCATGTAGAAGCGGAGTAGGTAATTGGTTGATGGTGTAAACAGTTGTGGCAAAAGTATCATCCCACTGAGAAAGGGGAAGAAGCGAGTGAAAAGGCATCGTGAGACCCATTTCAGTACCGGAATGTTTCAATACAAAATGGACACCCGCTCAAAACTACTCCAACAACACTGCACCAAAGATTGGAGAAATCCAGTAACTGCCTCTCCAAAACAACAGTGAAGACAAATTTTGGAAGGATCGAGTAGCAAACTGCCGATGTGGCATGTGGACTTCAATCATGAAATTGGATTGAAAGGTTTATTTGTGGGAGGCTTACCCCACAGTGTGTGAGACAACTAGGTGTTCAAGCATAGATTAGATAGATTAGTTATAGTTGTTAGCAAGGGGTTGTACAGCCTTAACCTGGCAAATCATTATAACAGTCTTATATTAATGAGAAAGAGAACACCTATTTTTCCCACACAAAAAACCCCCATTTCAGCGACGTGTCAATGCTTGCATTCTGCTCGCCCATTTTTCTCCAGAGTATACGGGCATGAAATTGATGGTAAACGCCTTTGGACGCGAAATAGGACTGTAATCGTGTGTTCAGTCATTCCGTACCACCATCACTCTGAAATAACTTAATATTGGATCAAAATTGATTCTTGACTAGAGCCTCAAACTGAAAATAAGTGTCAACAAAATCCGATTTGCGACGAATTGGGAAAATCCAAGAAAACGAGAAAAAACATCCACAAATAAGGCATAATAAGCAAAACAATTCGCTAATAAAACCATAAAGGGACCCCACGAATCACAGTGTATCAAATCAAGTGCGTGTGCAGCACGTTTAGGGTTATGAACAAAAGTCAACTGTTGACCTTTCTCCGTAACACAAGGGGCGCAGGTTTGCGGTTTAGGAAACAAATATGAAACGGAAAGTAAACAAGACTTTTGTAAACTGCAAATGACTGCAGTCGGCACATGAACTAACCGAGCATGCCAAAGCTAATAGGATGTCTGCCCTGTATTCTATTGCAAAAAGAAAATAAGAGATGTCTCTCCTCTCTCTCCAAATCATAAAGTCTTCCTTCACTATGGCCCCTGCCCATGATCGCCTTTGGTTATCAAAAGTGATAAAGACATTTAAATCTCTGGTCAGTTTACTAATAGACAACCAGTTATTAGTAGTATCAAGAACAATAAGAACATTAGAGAATTGTAAACTATCACAAAGCCGAGAATCACCAATATGAGAAATATGAATAGAAGCACAATTACCAACAGAAACATGAGAATTACCAGAATAAGGAAGGACACTCTCCAAACTAGAAGACAAAGACGCTATGTGACTGGTCATACCAGTGTCCACATATAAATCTGAGGTGCGAGTAGAGGGCTCTAACTGGAAAAAAATGACTGAAAATTTTCAGCCAAATGAGTCGAGTTTAAACGGCGAGTCCGGGCTAACATTTTTTAGCAAGTAGCAGTATAATGCCAATACAAACACAACAAGTGCACTAAGGATGACCATGGCCAAAATCAGCCCTCAGCAGTCCAGGAGCCGCTTTTGCCACCTCAGCGTTTGCCAAATCGAGCTCCCCTTGCGACTCGTGAACCCCACGCACCGCCGCCCCCTCGTTGGCGCATGATTCTACGTGCAGGCAAGAACGCAATAGGCCCAGATGCTGGTGATGAATGTCCCTGTAAATTCTTCAAAAAATCTTTGTGGTTCTTGGCATGAGAAAAAACATCAACATATACCGGCGTAAGGGATGCATTAATCAAAGGGAAGAAAAATCTTTGAACTAGGGACCACGAGCAATTAAAAAGCAAATAATCTGATCATCATTCATAACACATAACAGATAAATACTCAAAATTTTCTTTATATTTTAGATGAGTTCATGAACTATAATAGTCTTGCGTATACCGTGGGCATCGGTATAGAGACAAATAATGGTGGAAGTTGTATAGTTATGAGCAATCTGGAAGCTCAGCAAGTGCTTCATCCGTGAGAGAAGAAAACAGTAGTCTGCTTTCGTCTTCATGTACGCCTCATGAGGATCGGTTTTAGCGCCGCCACCGGGAGAGATTATCGTGGCATAAGAGACGGCGGAAGTGGTGGTCGTCGGCAGTGGAACAGGAAGAACATGACATGGGTTGATTCAATCGACAAACCCAAAAAGACCCCGGGGTTTGAGAACATAGTCTGCATGACGTTTCCAGAGAAGATAATTTGATGATGTGAGCTTGATTGTCATCATGTGAAGAAGAGTGTTGTTGGAGAGTTTATCTTCGGTCATTGTGAGAGAGCGAGAGAGACGCTTGGAAATGCGTCAGATTTGGTCGGAAAAAAGAGGAAGGGAGGGGAGGATTTGATTGTCGGAAAAGAGAGGGAAGAGGCGGCCAAAAAATAAATTATTTAAGGTTAGAACCAGAACTTACTCTGATACCATGACAAAATGTTTTCCTGTAATGAATTTTAAATTAGTGGAAAGAATAAATAGGGTAGAATTACATAAAGAATCATAGTACTGAAATAACTCTAGTCTAGTTATCAGTCCAATCCAAAACTAGTCATCAAGTTGACAAATTCTAACATGATTATGTAATGATTGAGTAAATTGAAATAGGTATATGTTTCGAATCAAGTATTTCTTTGTACGATTTCTATTTTTATTGCATGTGTATTTTTTTCCAACACTTATTTTAGGTAGGAAAATAAGAATATAAATCACAAAATTGAGAAAAACACATAAAAATTAAAAATTAAATCACGTGACAGATGAACAATCTAATAAAATTATGGAAAGTAAGTACTCCCTCTATCACATATCAAGGTGTACATTGTTTCATGTAAAATTTTCTCTCAACAAATAACTTCGAAACCCGACTTCCCACAATAAACTCTACATAAAATCTTCTTTGGGGAAGCTATTATCGCGCACCACCACCTCCGGCTGCCTCATAACCACAGTTGCACTCTCCTCAACACCACACCTCCCCCTTCCTCGGTAATAGACCAATGCAACGTCAACTAAATGACACACTTATTTCCCTATGATGTGGGTGGTGTAGATCTACCTTCCCCCGCGATATGGGTGAACGAAATGTCCAGCAGCCGTTCTTGGTTATATGGATAATGTAGGTTAACCTTCCCCCTTGACATGGGTGAACGAAAGGTCCAACAACCTTCCCTGGTGATATGGGTGTTGTAGAACCACGCGGTGTGATGGAAAGGAACATAGGTCACGACTATCAAGAACACGGAGGGCGCTTGACCTAGATCCGATGAAAAGACGGAACATGAAGAAAATAAACCAAACAACCTAAGACTTCTCCATTCAACAGACGTTAATGAGACGGTGGTGACTTTTCATAAATTTTCAATGATGCAACGCCGTTATTTCCACCGGTAAACCTTCAAATGGAAGCGGCAAACAGAGAGAGCTCAAAATGATTTTCAAACCTTGTTATCGAAAACTTTTCCGGCGAGGTAACGGCGAACGATGAACTTAGGAGGGTATGGCTCTTATTTATTTTATTTTTTTTATCTTTCATGGGAGAGAGACTTTTAATTATGTATATAATTTATCGTACATCATTTAATTTCTTCTTTTTCAAACCTTTACCTTTCAACAATTGAAAATAAGTCTCTTTTTTGTCTGAAGTATTAAATGTCAATGTAGGTTTTTTTGGTGACCCTACATCTGAAAAAACATGGTTGGATTATATTCTACTGCCCAAAGGTGGTTTAGGAGAAATCAAATTGAAGTCTTTTAACCAACAAACTTTTGGCATTCTGGCTTGAGGATTTTAGCAATATTCGTATATTTCAGCCAGTTTGGGTGTTTCATACTTGTGAAATCGTTTGACCGAACGTGTATTTAGATAGTTTATTCAGGTTTTCTACGGGTTAGGCAGTTCCTACATAGATAAGTAATCTGATACAAGACAAAACATGTTGGCTATCAAACACGACTGGATTAACTCTCCTAAATTAGTTAAAGGAGTTTATGGGCTAGATGGAGAGTGTCCAAATTTTTAATAGGTGTGCTTTAATTGACTCAACTTTAGGAAGTCTTTATGTTAATGAGCAAAGTGTACATAGACCAAAGTCTTTGTGGTTTGCATCTCTCTAGAAATACCAAAATTGATATTTCATATTGTAACTGGTTTGGATCAAGGCACTTAATTGAACCAGTGGGTTTAGCTTTTGTGAGTTTGGGTCGAGTTTGTTGGGCAATTCCACAGTATACGACTACATTTCATAGACTACTCATGTTCCCACAAAAGATTTTGATTTGAATGTTATAGTGTAGTACCTTCTGCGCGAGTGATCTTTTCAAGATCAGATCAATTTTAATCGCATTTATTCAACATTAAGTTCAATAAAACAATAATTAAAATGTATAAATTCTCGTTCTAGTGTCGATTTCATTTTATTTTCTTAAGAATTAAGGTACACATTAACTTTTTTTCAATTAAACTTTCTCCGTTCCATTTTAAGTTTATAACTCTAATAGAACGTATATATTCCGTATAAATATTGACTCAAATTAACACGGTGATACTTTTATTTACTAGTTTTTTTACTTTTTGTGTGTGCTTATTTTTATTGGAATGAGTTTTCAATAAAACAATTTCTACATAAATTACCTCAGTAGTTTGAATATATTGCCTCAGTCTCAATAAAAATGATACGTTTTGTCTTTTGAAATTTAGCTGAATCAATTTTAAATTATTAATATTCTCTCCGTCCCACCTCTATTTGCACTCTTTTCTTTTTGGAACATCCCGACTAAATTTGCACTCTTCACCTTTTTCACATTTTTAGTAAATTTTTATATTATTTTAATTGGGCTAGCCCAATTCTTATGAATTGTTTTACAACCTAATTCCCTAACCCAGCCCAAATTAAATCCTAACTCATTCTTTTACTTAATTAACAATACTAACCCTTCCCCTTTCTCATCAGTCAAAATAGCAAATAGTCTCCCTTCCTCCTTCGGTTCTCCATTTGATTACCTTCCTCCTCCGCTCCAACCGCCTCCCTACCTCCTCCGCTTCTCAGTCCTCTTATTCCTCCTCCGCTCCAATTGCCTCCCTTCCACCTCCAAATGCTTCTCCAACCATGAGCTCATCGATGAGGTTAATCCATCTCAGATCCGCGCTCAACCTTAACCACGGTCGGGGAAGAGGCGCTCACAACGGCTGAAGAAGAGACGTTGTGTTGGGGTGGGCTGAATGGTAGCGTCGCTGCTCCAACCACGAGCTCAACGACGAGGTTGAATCCCATTTCAAATCTGCACTCAGCCTTGACCACGGCCGGAGAAGAGACGCTCACGTACTGTGCGTTGGGGTGGTGGCACTGCTGTTGTGTGGTGTTGTCGTTGCTCTGTGGTGGCGCCTCTAATTAGGGCCTCAATCAGTCGGAGATGAGATGTTGCGTTGGGGCGGGCTGTGTGTTGGGGTAGTGGCGTCGCTGTTGTGTGGTTGTGCCGCTGCTGCTTTCGCGCAGCTGATTAAGTCCTTAATCAGCAAATCAAGAAAAGTTAAGAAAATAAAAGACATTAAAAAAATTTTAAAAAAAAAGTGAGCAGCCCCATGCATTAAACAAATGCAGTTTCTCTCACTGCCAAAACAAGTGGAACATAGGAAGTACATATTTATTTTATGTGTGTAAAAACAATCTGAAAAATATTACTCCCTCTGTCCCAGATCAAACTGCACACTTAACTTTATGTCACTATTCACTGTCCAACTTTGATCACATATTTGAATAGATATATAAGAATAATATTATCATATGTTATATGGTTGGATTCATCATAAGAAATAGTTTCTAAATATTAAAAAGATCCGTTATTATACGTAGTTAAACATATTAATGGTCAAACATGTTTCTTGATAATCGTGAAAAAATTCTTTGCAATTTGAGGTAGGACAAAGGGAGTAAGAGTAAAGTGCTAAAATGACCTTGATTTTAGGCTGAAAGTGACAAAATAACCTTTGACCATGTTGACTTTTTAGTTAATCGGTTTACTGCCAACTTTTGTTGAAAACCATTATGCCCTTATTATAAAAATATATATACAAAAACATGAAAAGACAACCTTGCCCTTTTGTTTTTTTCTCCTTTTTCCCTCTAGTTTCATCCTTTTTATCTCCTCAACACTGCCCAAATTTTGCTCAAACTCTCATCTTCCTCCCTTGGTCGCACACCAGACCTCTCATCTCCCCACCGTTCGTTGACACCGCCAGAAACTTATCGTCTTTGTCGCAACGAAGGTCTCGATATTCCCGGTGTTGGAGCGAATGTCTCAAAATTTTCGGCGTCAGAGCGAAGGTCTCAATTTTCCAGCGGCGGAGCGAATTTCTTGATTTCCAGGCACTTGGCTGAGCAACGTTGGAGTCTAAGCGGAGAGCGAAGGTCTTGTCGTTTTCGTCGTCGTCGTCGCAACGAATGTCTCAATTTTCCCAGCGTCGAAGCGAAGGTCTTGACTTTCCCGGCATCGAAGCGAAGGTCTCAATTTTCAGGCCGCAGAGCGAAGGTCTGGATTTCCTGATGTTGGCTTTGAGCGGCAAGCGAAGGTCTCGATTTCACCCCAGTGAGGAGGGCGGGTGAATGTCTCGATTTTCAGGCGCTTGGTTGAGCGGCGCAAGTGTCTAAGCAGGCGTGGGGTTGAGCGGCGATAAGGATGAGTGGGCGGAGTGGCAGCGTGGGGCTGAGGGAGGTGGAGATGGTGGCGGAGGTGGTGGTGGTGGCTGGTGGTGGCGGAGGTGGTGATAGCAAGTTGGTGACTAGTGGTGGCGGAGGGGGTGGCCGGGATATTATGGAGATAAAGTTTCCAGCTTCTATATCAAAAGTGTTTTAGTCATTTCACTATTTCATCATTGCCGAAATTGAGAGGTCAGCGCCAAAAATAGGGACTTTGGGTATATCGGCACAATGTTTTTTGAAAGTTAGGGTTAGATTGACACATACAATAATTAATTTTAAGGTCAAATTGGCACTTTATGATATTGCAGGGTTATATTGGCACTTTTAGCCTAAGCCAGGGTTATAAATGCAAATAACTCAAATAATAATTCAAAAATATATGTTATGATAAATTCAACAACATATAACATAATAATAGTTTAGTAGACATAATAATATAATTTAATGATCGAAAGTGACTCAATTTGATTTCAAAAGGTTAAAATGCAAAAAAGAAAAAAAAATGGACAGAAATAGTACTCCATAAAACCTTTTAAAGGTGTGATAATTTTCTTAGTTGTTCAATAAAATATGATGAGACTGTGATCCCGGCCAACTGGAACTAGCCTTGAATCCTAATGCATGCCTAAGTAGTGGATACAAATTACTATTATCGCCCATATTTATCCAACACAATAACATGGTCAAAGGAGAGAGTCGTGAGCAGAATTCAGTCCTCCCTCCGTCCCGGTTCAAATTGTAAAGAATCTTTTTCACGCTCATCAAGAAACTTATCTAATCGTTAATATATTTAACTACGTATAATAATGGTAAACAAAAAGTTACTTTTGAAAAACTATTTGTCATGACGAATCCAAAAATATCACGTACGATAATATTATTATTTATATCTATTCAAATATGTGGTCAAAGTTGAACAGTAAATAGTAACATAAAGTGAAATGTGCAGTTTGACTTGGTACTCGTAATAATTTCGTAACTGTAGTATGATGAGTTGAAAGATGGACCTCTTTTTCATATCTTTCTCACTGACTCTTTTTCTCCAATTGGCCCATTAGCTTCTTTTTTCTTTCTTTATAGCAAAGCCGCAATTATTATTATCTAGGGCAGCAAACAAGGGACCATTTTGAGGCTCTTATTTTCTTCCAATTTGCATATTTTGAGTCTACAATTCCACGAATACCATACATTTTGTATCTGCGTAATGCGGTTGAGCACGTACTAGCCATTGACCTCATACTTTCCTAGTTTGCTAATATTAACTAGAGTTGTCAGTCTCTGATCCGAATACGCAACCCGACACGTACCAAAATGATCGATTCAACCCGAAAATCGATTTAACCCGAGATATTTCAACCCGAATCTAAGCCGACACGATCGAATTTCAACCCGAAACCTGATTATAACCCGAGAAATATTGACCCGACACGAACTCGACATGACCGAATTCAGCTTGAAACCCAATTCCGACCTGAGAGATATCAACTCAAACTCAAACCCGACACGACCATACTCAACCTGAACCCGAACCCGACACGACCATACTCAACCCAAAACCCAATCTAAACCTGAACACGATTCAACTCAGCCCACAATCAACCCAAAAATTATTCAACCCGATAAATCAACTATATAACCCTACGTGTAATCAACTCAAAATACTTTTGGTTTTTGTAATTGACCCAATTAGTAACGATAAAAAAATTATTCAGTTCAATATATAATCAATATAAAGTTAAAGTTAATATTTTTATAATTAAACAATCAATTGATAACCTGAAATATTCATATGCATGAACCCAAACGTTAATATCTTTATAATACGTAGTTGCGTCATTCAAACATGTTTCTTGAAAATTGTGGGATATGTTTTTTGCATATTCCCCCGAGAGGGGGAGAAAACTGAAAATTTTATTCAAAAAAGTTAATATTTTTGTGGGATTTAGTTGTCTCTAGTTGTTAGTAGTTCTACTTCTAACAATGCAAGTATCATAAAGTAGTTTTGTATTAAGTGATTTGTCGTACTTGTAAAAATCTAATTATTATGAATTCATTTTATTATGTAAGCGCTGTTCATTTAAATATTGTTGTATTAAGCGGTCAAAATTATTTTTTATTTTCTTATTCAACCCTCCCTTACAAAACGTCCTTTTTATCATTCATAATATTATTTCCGAGATTATTTTCTCTAGTGGATTCCAGAACCATAACCTAGAGTTTGCACTTGCAGACCTTAATTGTTCTTCAAGATTCGTGCTTGAGGATCTCTTTGATATTCTGACTCCGTCAATTAGTGTAGACATAAAGGCAGCTATTCAAATTCAATCAATTTCTTGGGTAATAATGCAACTAAATGACTAAGAATGCTAATTAGAATCGTAACTAGGGGGAGATTGAGCTGATCCGAGCCCGAGCTCGAGATCGACTCGAGCCTAACTTTTGTGTTCGAACTCGGCTCGGTTAATATTAGCAAAGCTTTAGATAAGCTCGTAATTGCTAACCGAGCTTTAGTTTGAGCTCATAAGCTCGAATACTGAGTTCGGTTCAGTTTATTGGGCTTTGCCCTTAAAAAATCCAAAACCAAAACCGACCCATACAACCCAAATAAACTGAATTAACCAAATTAAATTTAAATTTTGATTTTGGTTTGAAATCGAATTCAAACCTAATAAATCGAATAATTTGATCATTTGGACATTATCCAGCCAAAACCCCATAAACGGGTCAAAATTAAACTTAAAGTCAATTTAGGGCCCATTTAGTCTGGTTTCATATTATTGAATTGACTCCAAACTTGTTGCTCGAATGAACTTCTCGGGCTGCTCCTTCAGGAAGAACAACGCCTATTAGACTCCCCCGACTCTCTTTTTCCATCGGCGAATTATGCCTCTCAAAATTTGACTTCAGGTCACTCCACTTCTAGCTGCATCATGCCTAGTTCAGATGCTCATTTTTCTGGCGCATCATACCTAGCCGAATATTTATCAAGCCGCATCATGCCTAGTTCACAGTGGCTGCAAATTGATCTTGAGCCAAGCTGAATAACATACCTAAATATATTATTATTATTAAGATAAATAAATAAAATAGAAGAAAGGATTCAGGAAATTAATTTTTAGTTTTAAAATATAATTATTATTCTATCTTTTAAATTTACTTAATTAATTACAATTCGGTATTTGGTTCGGGTTTCGGTTTGAGTTTTAATATCCAAGACCGATCCAAAAACCATATTCAGAATTCGGTTTATTCAATTCGAATATTCGAAAATTGTATATTCAATTTGGTTCGGGTTATTCGAGTTCGGATAAATCAATTTTCTTTTCGGTTTTTATTTTTGGTTTTTTTGCCCACCCCTACACACATGACACTTATTAAAATTATAAGTTTTCCCACTTATTAGTTATTAAAATTGAATACATGATATTTAAGGTACCACTTAATAATAGTTATTACATACTTTAGACGAACTCTAATCGAGCCATAATCGAGTTTGATCGCGCTTCTTATCGAGTTGTTCGCGAACATAAACGAGCCGATCAGCATTATGTTCGTTTATTAATCGAGCCAAAAATTTTGTTTGTGTTCGTTCATTTAATATATGAACGATCACGATCCGATCTATAACCGAGCCGATCCCGAGCTTGTTCACAAACGTGCTTGTTCGTTCTCACCCCTACCTAAAGCATCTAGGGAAGAGATGGTGTTATCATCTATTGTTTATTCAAAGATGTGCCCAGAACTTGAAAAGTTGAAGCTACAACAAAATATGCGAGCAATTAACGATCCCAAATTTTGTCATATTTATTAAGGATTGGTGAGGGAACATAGCTCGTTGATGATAATGAAGAAGTTGAATTTCCATCTGATATTGTCATTCCATATGTTGGAAAAGAGGAATCATTGGCGAATTAAGTCTTATACATTATCATTTTAAAATCACATTATTTAATTTGTCAATTTAATGATGCATTGCCATTTATCTTTTTACAGGTTAATTGAATATTTTTTTTATTGATTTAAAAAGATATGCTATAAATCCAATGGAAATGGTTGGTAGATGTATTTTAGCATCAACAAATTCATGTGTGGACCAGATAAATGTTTTTTCTAATTGAAAACTTTCCAGGTGAACTCGTTTTATACGTCAGCACTGATAGGACTCTAAATGAGAAACATCAAAGTGACTATGCGGATTTCCTTAATACCCTAAATCCAAAATGGTTGCCTTCTCATAACTCATATTGAAGCCAAATTGTCCTATAATGCTCATACGGAATTTGAATCCAACAGAAGTTTTATGTAATGGCTCAAAATTGATTTGTAGGGAGTTTTGTCAGTCCACTATAAAAACTGAAATAACTTTTGGATCGTTTAAAGGTTAACAAGTTTTATCCCTAGAATACCGTTGATATATGTTGAAGGGAGGAACCATACTATTCCGTTTAAGAGATTTCAATTTCCAATGAGGCTTTATTTTGCAATGACTATTAATAAGTCACAATGTCAAACATTGGATTTTGTTGGACTTTATTTAGAACAACTAGTGTTCTCACATGACCAGCTTTATGTTGCTCTGTCGCGGGCTAAAACATTAGGATCAATAAGAATTCTCTTAACTCCACCAACTTTTGAAGAAACAAGATTGGACAATAGAACCAAGAATATTGTTTTCACTGAAATTTTTGGTGATAACTAATTATATGAAGAGAAATTAAAGGTGTCAGGTGAGGAATTTCCCCCCATTATTTCTTAACCTTCCTTTGTATCTTTTAATCATTAGTTCTTGTAGTTTCATTTATAATACCTAACTCTTAACCATGAATTGCTTGCAAGGTCAATCCATTCACTACATATCTTCAGATGATTAAGCACCGAACTACAAATTCTTCATTTATGCACAAAAAGTCAAGGGGTCTTCAAACTACCTTGTAGAATAATAATCATTTCATCAACATGTAAGACCCAACTTACTCAACCCAAAGTTGTGAAGATGTCTCCACCTATGGAGCATTTTCCCAAGCTGGAATGTTTGATTTTATTTAATGTGTCATTGATGTTTCCGAAGTGTGAAATGATATTTTAATATTTTTAATACCGATGTATCATTTTTTTGAATATTAGTGTCACATTTTGTTGAACATTGTGCATATAATGTGGCTATGATTACATTTTTATTTGACGTTTCAATATTTCATTTTTGAAGTGCATTTTAAATTTTTTTATTTCATATTTAATCCTTGATGTTTTTATTTCATATTTATTATATTTAAAATAATAAAAGATAAAAGTTCTTAATTGCAATATTAAAAATTTATTGTTCATCATGTAGTAGTTATAAAGTTTCTGACCCGATTCATGCCACCCAAAAATTTAATCTTTATTTATTCTAATTTACACTTTAAATTTTGATATTTTCATGACTTATGGAAAAGCCTTACAAACTCTTGTATTAAACCTTGTTATTTGATTTACACAAAATCTAAATACAGGTTAAGAATTCCTAAATGCAAGTAAACTTAATAAAAATTTACAATATTACCCTTAATTAGTTTGAATCTTAGTTAAATTTTGATTATTTAATTTCAGTTCTCTTCAACCATCATTATTCAAGATTAATCCACAATAAAGATTATAATTATACAAATACTTTAAAAATTAGATTACCTTAAGAATCCCGATGAATCAAAAAACTTGATGAAGTTTTTGGACTCTATGGATGATTATTTGACCGAGGAATACATCAACCACATTTTTAATTGCGAAAATGAGAATCTTTCATGTAGATTGAGTATAAATGGTAAAATTTGATTGGAACTTCAATTCACCTTTTAGTCTAACGTAATATTAAATGTTTTAACGACATCTCTCTTTTGGAATCATTCTCCAATCCAACCTTCAAATGGACGACGTGTATATGCTCAACCAAATATAAACTCTTTCACTTTTCACTACAAATATAATTTCTTATCCCCAATAATTTTTACAATCATCATCGATTATGTCTTTAATTCTTTAAGTTATCGAATTTTATGTGTTTTCCTTGTTTTTGTTGGGATGGAATTTGTAATTATGTAACTTTATCTTTAATTGAAATTTATCTGTAGAGAAGAAAAATGACTAGTTTCTTGTCGTTACACATATATACAATAATGGAATTGTATTTTAATATTACATTTGATCTCAACAAATATTATATTCATACATTTAATTATATTTTAAATGCATCTAATTATT
>JAULKM010143380.1:0-18028 GCA_032355605.1 Rubia tinctorum | reverse complement strand
TTAAGTATCAACACCCTTTGTGAACTAATCCTACAGGCTAGTTAGTGACAAAGAAACTTTATTAGTGAGTTAATCTTGCGGGCTAGTTAACGAGCAAAATTTTGAATTGTGAACCAATCCTGTGGGCTAGTTGGCTTTACAATTCTTGAGTTGTTCAAGATCCCGAGCTCTAGTTTTGATCAGTTTGTGCGGCTATATTAGGGTTTGCAAAATCCCCCATTTAGTCAAAGATCTAAAATTCCGCAATCCAGAGTCTTCGCAAGTAGATTCATATCAATGTTGATAAGATTTTTAGTTTTGGTTGGTGATCATTTGTGTTGAAGATGTTTCGTGGGAGTCTTTATAGGGTTCAACATTCACCGAAATTCAATTCTATGAATGCATATTTGATCATTCCACTTTTGGCTTTCCTTTTCTGTTGTCCAATCTTGAGAGTTATTGATCCAAATAAGATTTCGTTACACCCACACTGGGATACAAAAACTGTGTAGAAACGTGGAGGTTTCACCGGGTTTCTTAGAAGTTGTCGTCAATTTCCATTGAGTGGCAATGGAATGTTGGTTGGTGATATTCTGACCAGAATGAAACCTTATTCTATTGCTAGACCATCGTCTTCGAAGAGCAGCAAGGGCCGCTTCATTGTGGTTAAGTTGCATGATAGTCTGGAGAATGATGAGAAAATGGAGCACATTGCAAAATGGGTAAGTTTTCGGCTGCATTGATTGATTTCAGTTTTTTCTAATCAGTTTTTTGTTTTGTATGTTGAGGTACATATTTTGTATGGTGAGCTTTCTTTATTTTTTAAAATGATTTTTGATGGATTTGAGTTTTTCCTAAGGTGTTCATTTTTTCCCCAGAGTTTTTGGCTTATTGAGTTTCTGTTTTTATTCTTGACATTAGCCTTTGGAAGTTGCTATGAAGAAGTTCAAGACGCTCATTTCAATTGCAAGTGACCAATTTTCTAAATCTTTTTATAAGATCAATGAAAAAGGCAGTTAAAAAGGCAATGAAGAAGGTTCGACAAGAGGTTCCTGTGAAGGAGGTTCCTCTAGCTTTTGTTGTGTTTGATTCACATGATTATTTTTCTCCTTCGACACTTGCTTAGCTTGATTCAATGATCAAGGAAGTGCTTGACCAAAAGACAAAGGCAGTTGATATGCCGTCATCTGGCCTTCTTAGGTTCATCAATAATAGTCAAAATGTTGTTATTATGGGTAGCTATAGTGTCATTTAGTTTGGGATTTCTAATGGTTTGTTGATAAACAAAAGTGTTTAGGTTTTTATGTCTTAAATTCTGTTTTGGTTTTTGAATTAATTATTTGAAATTTCTATATGATTTCCAGGTTTGTTTATAAAATTGATGTTATAATTGTCGTATTTGTATCTGTAATGAGTTTATTTTTAATGTGTTGATGTTCTTAAAATATAAACTTATTTTGCAAAATCTAAGGTTGATGTTTAATTATGATTCAATTCACTTTGATGTAAGACAAGTAGTTAATAAAGTTTGAGTCTCACCTATTTTGTAATGACTTTTATTAAAAAAAACAATTAATCAGGTTTTGGTTTTTACAACAATATAATTAGCAAAGTGTAAAAAAAAATCTACGAATGTCAAAATGGATTACATGTGTGCTTTAGGTTTGGCGTATTTTATGGAAGTAGTGTAAGTTATGGCGGAGTGCAAAACGTGGCAGTGAAAACTATGGGATATTGCAGATTATAGAGTAGTGAAGGATGTATGTTAATGATGCTAGAAAATAGAGATAATTGTTGCTAAAGTTTTTAGTTTTTTTTTCCAGGTTTTTATGAATAATTGACATTTCTATTGTTCGTATTGAGGTTTATTTGAATTATGTTTATGTTATCTGATTTTTATGTTCAGTTTTTAATATTCATTTTTTACTGTTTTGTTTGTAGCTTTTCATACACTTTTTACTTCCGCCTTAATCATTACACCTTTCCAATTCCCTAAATAGTTACTTTTTCTCTTTGTAAAACCAATGAAACTTTAAATTTCTTTACAATAAGGAACCTCTTCAAATCTCTGCTTCTATATAAGTAGAAACATGAAATGTTTTTAAAAATATAACCTTTCTGGATTTCTTCTTTCCGTATTTTTCTGTATTCGACCTTTTGAATTCTTTTTATGTACCTATAAAAATGAAATCTCAAAAAATGATTGGTTAGATTTTGGAGATGATTTGTTGATCGACTTAGCACTTTATTTCCCTTTCTTTCTGATTTTATGTCTATGAGAGGAGTTTGAAGTTCTTAGCGGGCCGCTATGAGAAGGAGTTTCTTAAAGCAGCGTAATATTCCTCTTCTGATGATTACAAAGGAAAAGGATGGTGATGGTAAGGATTTTTTTGCTTTATGAAGAGCAATATTGGTATGATACTTCGTATCCTTGAGTTCAGAGGAAGAAAGTGTATTGAGGTTTGTTTTGGGTGGCTGTTATTTTTGATATGTCAGGTGATATGTTTTTGTTGAACCCATTTTCAAGCATGAAAATTCAGCTTCTTAACTGCGGACAAAATCTTGTTGATGAGAATGGTTACACAAGGAAATCTGTTGTATCCGTTAATCCAACATCCTGTTCAAAATTTCATATTATGGTTGTTTATAAATACATTATTTATGGACTTTAGAGATCTGGGGATGACACTTGGACTGAGGTTAAACTGGATATTGAATTTTATTATATTAGTTATCATGATGGTAGGTTTTATGCAACGTGTGTTATTGATGGGGCTGTTGAAATTTGGTATTATGATCGCGTTGGATAAGATTTTAGTGAGGTGAAGCTCTTGATTAGTGATGTTCCTCCTGTGGGTGATGCTTTTTTGTTTGGTTCGGAGAATCAATTAGTTGAAACATATGATGGAATGTTTCTTTTAGTTAGGTGTTGTCTTGAATATTATTAATACTTTGAAATATTTGAATTAGATGTAGGAAATAGTCGGTTTACAAAAATTAAGAGTTAGGGAAAAGACGCATTTTTTCTAGGAAGCAATGCATCTTTGATGGTTGCTGCATTTTCAGTTCCTGATGGTATATTGAAGCTGAACTGTGTCTATCTAACTGGTGAAGTCATGGAAAGTTATTTCCCATATTGAGAAGACGCTTCAGTTGCAGGGAGTTTTGATATTACTGAGTGTAGGAAAGAACCTTTAGATTCTAGTCACTCCAACTCTTTCATCTATGGATTTGAATCATTGTTGATTGTTCGATCTTCAGCCTAAACTTTAGATTAGATTATGTTTTAAAATTTTAATGTTATAATTTCAATTTTTTTCATGAAGAAGTTTATATTTTATTTAATGAGTTTTATGTTTCTGCAATGAGTTTTAGTTATTAAATGGTGTTCCTCATTTTGGAAATGAACTTCTTACATAAATTAATTTAAACAGAAGTACTATAGAAACATCACCAAAAATTGCAAACATCAATGCCAAAAACTGTAACCTCAATATGTATTATTGAGACATCTGTAGAAGTATTAAGAATATCTTTCGTTATTCAAACTTTGTTCCATTGAAAACTGCTATGCCAGATGCTAATGATGTCCCTCATCAGGAAATGATGTTCTTGCTTAGTAAAATGAGGCTATGATAATTTCAACTGAATAGAAAATCACACAACTTCAATCCAGTTTTACATAAAAATTTGAAAACAACAACTCCATGTTTACACAGAACAAATCAAAACACGTGAGAGTTTGGTGTCTTGGGGCCAAATTCATTATCACTTGACCTCTTCCTTTCAACTGTGGATTTTGCTCTTTTGCGCCTTCCCTTTGTCTTAGTGTATTCTGGATTAAGGATAGCCGGTGCAAGTATGCTCCTTCTTGAGTTATTGTGCCGGTTTCTAAAACTGCAGTCTCTTCGACGTGTAAGGTTAGGCCTTGATGGTGTTTGAATTGTTATCAAAGGATTCTTCCAATATTCTTATTGTTTCAATGTTTCCCTCACTCTTTAATACAAAATTGTAGAATTTCCTTGCCATATGTAAATACCATGGTATTTTGTCTCTCAGTTCTAGTGCCTAGCAATCAAGAAAACATCACTGATAAGTATACGGTCAAGGAAGTCTGGAAGCATCAAAATTTAAATGCATATAACACTTATAAGTATAGTAACCTCATTCATTATTATAGAAACATCAACATAAGTACCAAAAAGTTCAGAAACTGATCATATTACTATTTAATTCAAAATAGGCCATCTAGAAGTCAGTAAAAATCATTATTGAAACTTCAAACATCTCTATTCTATATATTAACCTCATTTAGAACTTTATAAATACTGACATATTTCATTATCTGTATTGCGCCTGAGATCTTTATTTCATTGTTCTGGATTTCCATTTTTGCCATCTTAGTCCATCTCAAGCTTATGTACTCGTTCAAGATTTGTGTTTCCTTGCACATGTACAATAAACGTAGGATGTGGTTGAAGAGGAACTAGACTTCATGAAAGTTTTTGCTGGAACATTTCACCTTTTCCTGCAGAGTTGTTGTTGGCTTTGTTTATAGAACTAATTCTGCTTTTGAGGAAGTGTTTTAGTGAAAAACTTCATAAATGCACATGATTTTCCGTTCATTCTGAGATTCGCTATTGCTGCTATTCTGATATCCCACTGCAGCCTGAAATCTTTATTGATCATGTGTGTATAGATTTTTGATGCTTGTGTGAGGATTGCTAGACCTTATTCTTCTTCTCTTTGTCTTGATTTGTAATAGTAGAACTCCTTTTCGGCTTATTTGGTTCTCCATTTATGGATTTTGGAACTGTAAATCTAATAAAATTTGACAAGCGTTATAGTCTTTGATACTTTGGTACTCCTACTTCTTTGTGAAGGCAATGTCCTTGCTTAGGGCTGTGCAGCATTTATCTCGCAGTATGTACAGTTACTTGCACGAAGTATAATTTTGTAGTTGATATTTGTTGATCATTTATGCCCATTCTTTCTCAAATTCCTCCTCATCTGCGCAGAACATCAGAAAGTTGTCAAATGTTTTGTTGAATCGAGTGTAGTGCCTTAAATTGTTGTTGTGGCTGATGCCATTTTGTTTTAGATGCCAAATAAAAACCATATGCCTTGTGTTGGGGTACACCTATCATTAAAATATGCACGTAAAAATCATGTTATTTTCAGGCATAAACATTGTGAATCTATATTTTTCAAACATCATCAACATGTTCATAAGCATCATCATGAAAAAACAGAAACCCTGGGCCATATTATTCACCCATAAAGTTTAAAAAGCTGAAACCTCAACTGTAGGTTCTCAAACATCTTCCAGGAAAAAATAAACCTCAAGTGATAATATTCAGATATAAAAAAAGAACGACATTCTGAACTTCAGATTTACAGAGCAGCAGTAGGAAAAAATAACATCATTCTATGTTATTCACACATCATCAATAAAAACATAAACCTCGGTCTATATGATTGAGACATTAAAAAAAATAATAGCAACCTCTGTTTTAAGTTTACAAAACATTAGTTGGTAAAAGAACAACCTCATGCCAGATTCCTTAAACATCGTAAGTAAAAACTGTAACCTCATTCTATATTATTTAAACATCAGTAAAAAAAAGAAAAATGTATGTAAATTATACCTCCTATAGTGCCTTTGTCATGGCCTGGTCCTCATCTGTGATAATTATGATAGGCTCATTTTCTCCCATGGATTTCTTGAATGTTTTCAGCAACCACACAAATGTTTCTGTAGTTTCAACGTTGATGAAGGAACATCCAAACACGACGTTCATTCTGTGATTATCGAGATCGAAAAATGGAACGCATATGAGGTTGTATTTGTTGGTTCGATATGTCGTATCAAAAACCAACAAATCACCATATATCTTGAAATCCTCAGCCATTATGGAATCCCTCTAAAATAGTGCAGACATTCTTCCCTCACTGTCGAGCTTTACCCTAAAAAAGAAGACTTCTTCTTTTTCATCATATTCTGTGAGGAGATCAATTAATTTTTGAACCTCTCCAGCTTCTATTTTTTTCATTCTAAGTCTACTCACATAATTGATGTGATCCCTCATAGTGTGCTCGATTAAGTCTTCACCTCCAACATCATTTACCATGTACCTGTATCCATCAGCTGGTGTCAGTCCAACTTGTTCCATTGCTTCGATTAATTTTCCCTTCTTGAGTCCTATTTTCCTTTCACTTTGGGGCATATGTTGCCACTGAGGAAGGGTGAGGTCATGATTGTTAGTTAAGACACCATTTTTGGTCAATTTGATAAACATCTTAGCTCTGCATTATGTTCTTGTTAGAAATAATTCCTTCCTCTTCCTGTTGTTGTTCTAAACTGCAGAAGTTACAGACTTGTTTGTTTTGTCTTCACAACAACATGTATAGTATTTACCCTTCAACTTGTTTTTTTGTCCTGCGTGTTGTTGATTTTCGTATGCTAAAACTTCTTTCTTTGGAGTGGAGATGGTATAAGTCTTCTAACTCTTCCAATGTTCTTGTTGCCACCCCTTCCAAGCCTTTTTAAACATCTATCTCTTGTATTTCATTATTAGTCCATGTTTTACAAACATCAAACGGAAACAACAGGGAACCTCATCACCTATATATAAACCTCAGCAGAGAAAAAATGAACCTCGTGCTATATTATGTTCACCTGAACAAAAAAAACAACCTCATCTTCTTGTGTACGAAACAACAGTAGAAAAAATAGAATTCTCATGTTATATCCTTCACACATCATTATGATAAACAGAATCATCAATCGGAAAGTCAGGAAACTCCTGCTATATTATTTACACATCAACAAAAAAACAAGAAACATCATTCATGTAATGATATAGATTTACTGATGAAGGATTCATAGTTACAACACAATGTACTAGCATTGCAATGCAAACATCACCTCATTAACAGTAAACCTCATTCTGTATATATAAACATCAGTTGATTAACAAGAAGCCTCTGTTTTTGATTTTTTTTCCAGATTCTTTAGTATTGGATGTAGTTTAATGTAGTTTACCTGTTATTTGTAGAATCTCATGTTTTTCGTCGCCATATTTTTCTCATTTTTTATTGAATATTTTAGTAAGTTCCCGATTTGTGTGTTGAGGTTCATGTTGCTTGTTGATTGTGTTTTTCCCGTGATTTGAATAAACAGAACATCATATTAATCACATTCATCTCAGCGTTGCACAAATTGAAGCGGATTTGACGAGAAATCTAATTTCCCGGTCGAATCTTCATGTTGTTCGTTGTTTGAAGTTTCGACTAAATCTTCGTCTGTGTTCATTGATTTCAATCCTTAGAGATGGTGCAGAATTTGGAGGTGAATTTCATCGTGATTGCATGTAGGTTTGATTTAGATGATGAAGTTCAGATTCGGTAAAATTCGACTGAAATTTGGGGAAGATGAGATTGGAGAGAGCGGTTATTTTGGAACTGGATATTTTTTTTGATATTTGAACAAAAGTCCCTTCATTTTCTCAGCTGTTGTAACTTGCAACGCAAAAAAAGTAAATACACGCGAAATCCAAATTTTGTAGGAAGGTGGTTTGACTTATTCTCTGTATAAAGTTTAGACTGTATAACAGGAGACCATCTCAAAGTAAATTTGTTTTATGTTGTTTTACCCAAAATATATCAAAATTTATACTTTACATATGGTTGACTTTGTTAATTTTTTATGTAAAGTTTTTTAGATTTTTAGTTGAATTTACCTATTTAAGAACCACTCAAACTCGTAAAAACATTAATTAATGAGCACGAGTCGATCAAGTTAACGCTCAAAATTGACTCATCCGTGAGAGTATTTAACATATTTTACCACTCAGATATTCCTACACAGTTATGAAGCATTGATCTTGCGTCCATTCATATATTTAATTAATTGATTTGTTTATGGATTCTAGGTAATTAAGTCAAATTAATGAATCTGGATACATAATATGTTTAAATTCATTAGTTTGACTTAACTAACTAAAATCAAAGAAACCCATCAATGTATGGTAAGAAAACTACTAGAACAAGTCCAAATATAAGAGAAATTACTATCCATTTATTGATTAAGGGTGGTGAGGGTGGTGATTTGGGTGGGGATAAATATTTGGTCCAATACTTACTAAGGGTGGATAGTATAGACATGTTGTGATTATAGAGGTGGTGAGGAAAAAGATTTGGTGCAGTAGCTAGTAAGGATGTGGATAGTACAGATTTGGTGCAGTAGCTCCTCAAGGTGGATAGTATAGATTTATGGACATTTTGTGACTACTGATGAGGGATGGTGATTTGGGTGAGGAGAGAATGATGAGGGTAGGAAGGAAATCGGTTTTTGGTAATGCACTTTAGTACTGGGTGGCAGAAAGATGGGTAGTGGAAACGAAATACCCCGTATGTTATTGTACTGCACTCCATGAAATTTCGCTTTTGATTAATTATAAGTATTATTAGTACTTACATCTAATTTTAGTTTAATTAAATTTCATTTCAAAAATATAATATTGGAAGAGCAAGGCTTTATTTTAATAATATGGAGTATAAATCATTTTCATTTAAAATTTAAAATTTTTACTCTTTACCATTAATTTTATTCATGCATTTCAATTTACCTACCGATTTTTTTCTCCAAATAATTATGTATTAATATGAGGTAATATAGGGTTTTATTTAAAAAAGGGTAATATAGTACTTGAATGATTTGTGTGTATTATCTTCTCTAGTACGATGATCTTTAATTTTGTCAATAGTGAAGAAAAGTGAACGAATATGGCCGGCCACATTTGTCGGCATTGCCATGCTAGGGCGGTAAACGTGACGAGTTGAGTCAGGGCTGAAAACTAACTAGAATGGTACGAACACTTCAGTAATCTTCCCAACACACATACATAAATATCAAGTTGAGACAACATTTGCAAGTAATTATGTAGTTGCTGAGCGTATAAGAGGTGAAGAGTGGACTTGAGCAAATGCTGATTTCAAACTTTAAGTTAAATCACTCAAAATGACTTATTTTGTATTTTTATTAAATAAATCTCTTTCCTTTCTACCCTATAAAATTAACGTAGTTTTTTATGTTTTGGAATATATTTAGTTGAATATATATATTTTCAAATGTTTTGGAAATAAGGATCAACCTTTGCGATTTATTTAGTAATATGCTGGCGTTCCTTAGTATTAAAGTTTTTAGGATATCCTCCTTATCCATGCTTTTTAAAAGCATCAATCTCTTCTTGAGACTGTTTGGGCGTTGGACTTCTAGGGTACTCGGATTTTGATCAATTCAAAGACCAAAAATCACATATTATGTGTTAAAGGCAACCATGCATAACGACCCAAATTACATCAGTGATGATACCTATTTTTCTTAGCACGGATAAAATGAATACTAATCTTCATACACTCATCCACGGGAGACACCTCAGCAAGACCAGACATTTCCGGTGAAAGGATAAAGGTTCTTGAATCAACATACCGGAAGAATTTTTCAAAGATGGTAAGGGCGTGCCTTGCGATTTTATGTCAACTAAAGGATCTTTTAGCGATGGGTTTTCATGGCTCTTATGTTAGACAACATATCTTATATGAAAAAAATCTAGTTATGTGAGACACGATATGAACCATTAAAGAAAGATAAACTAGTGGATGAGATTTAATATAAAAATAAAAACACTCATTTATTCTACTCATAAAAATTGTAGAAGATATGTGCGATCCAATTAAGGGTTTATAATATTCTAATTCAAAATCAACGAAAATAACCGAATCTATTCATGATTCAATTCTTTAGTGACCTAATACCTTGCAATCTCTTTTTCTCTCTTAATAATCCTAAATTTCTCGGAAATCATATTTTATCGTCAACATGTTTCAATTACTTTTTCGTTGAGGATACTACACTTGGAGTGAAACAAAATGTGAGACAGAAAGTCAACAATAACAATAATATACACTGGAATATCCGGTGACCTTCAAATTATACATGGAGCACCTTTGATATATACTGGAAGGACATTAATGTATACTTGAAGCACCTTTAAACTATACATGGAGCACCTTCAATGTATACTTGAAACACCTTCAAACTATACACGGGGCACCTTTAATGTGTACTTGAAACACCTTCAAACTATGTGATTTATACATAAATCATAGGTGCTTTATTTATAAGTTATAATTTTTTCAAGTAAAGCACGTGCTTCAAACAAACTAATCATTTTAATAAATATAATTTTATAATATTAAACTTCTTTTTTAAAAAAATATTACCCTCACCAAACATTATTAATGACCTGTAAAAGTAAACATCTTAGTTACAAACATAAATAAACATCTCTTGAATTATTGTTTGAATCACCTATAACTACAGTTTAAAAATACAAGTGTAAATTTAAGTTAAACCACTACAAACATAAGGCTTGCAAACCACTTAGGAAAACATTTTGGATGAAGACTTGAAGCACCTACATGATATAAGTGAAATCCATTTAAGCTACCCTTGAAGAACTTACAACCATAAATTCAAGTATTTATAAGTATCGCCATATATTAAGACATCTCTCATTAGATGTGGGAGATTCAAGTGTTGCATGTAAGTGCTTCTCGTATAACTTGTTTGTGTTATGAAAACAATTTGGTGCTCATAGTACAATTTATAAGTTCTGCAACCACTGTTTGTAAGTGCTTTAAATGCAACTTGTAGGTGCTTTTTTTGCAACTTGCATGTTCTATAAAAATAACTTGGTGCTTAGAGTACAACTCGTAGGTGCTTCAACCATCACTCGTAAGTGCTTCAAATATAGCTTGTAGGTGATTCTTTTATTACTTGATTGTGCCACAAAAATAACTTTGTGCTTAGAGTACAACTCGTACGTGCTTCAACAATCACTTGTAATTGCTTTAAATGTAACCTGTAGGTAATTCTTTTATAACTTACGTGTGAATGAAGACAATTTGGTGCATAGACTAAAACTCATAGGTGTTTCAACCACAACTTATAAGTGCTTCAAATGTAATTTGTAGGAGATTCAACCACCACTTATAAGTGTTTCAAATGTAATATGTAAGTGTTTCTTTCGCAACTTCATTGATTAAATTTTATATCATTAAATTTAGTTTCAACTATTTATTTTTTACAGCATACAATTATTCGTCTACCATTCTTTTATGCAAAATTAATGTAGTATTGGACCTATTGGTATAGTGAAAACAATGGTAGGAAGGCGGGTGGGGTGTTTAAAACTGGGACCCAGTCCATGCTACAAGGAAACAATTTGCGGGATAGATAACCATTGAAGGTGGACAATTTTTAATTCCGTATTACTAAATAAGAGCCGTCTGATGAATTCTTTGAGAGGTTTAGATTTGGTCTCACATACCATTCTTATCTCACCTGAACCATATATATATTATTCAATTTCGAACAGTAATTTGATATACTCGTTCTCATTAATGTGTTTGTGAGTTCAAGCTGTTTTTAAATGGGTAAATACAACTAAAACTCTTATATAAACTCTATATAATAAATTTAATTAAGTCACATGTAAAGTGTAATTTAAACACTCCCTCCATCCAAACCGAATCTGCACACTGTTTTTAACTTTTTTGGATCATATTTGACCAATGATAACTTTGTTTACAAATACTAGTTTGCTAATGGTGTGTTAAAATTTGATATTTAGAATATACATCATGCAGGAAAATCAACAATATCTCACACGATAATATTGGTGTTTATATAATAGTTGAAATTTGTGGTCAAAAGTATCTTGAGAAATTTGACAAAAAAGTGTGGAGATTCGGTTGAGAAGAAGAGAGTATATTTATCGTTTAAAAAAATATAAAACAAATTTATTTTAGTACATAATATTAGGTTTATAAATATTTTTGAGTTGCTCACGAATCAATCGAGTCGAACATAAATTTATTCTATTCTCATTTTAAACGAGATGATATGGAGTTGTTCGCAAGTTGCTCAACTTGTTAAACACCCATAACTAACCACAACATTCTTTTCGTAAACGTTATACTTATAATGTTACAATGTTATTTTTCAGAGTGAAATGCATATATAACCCTACATAATTTACGAAAGTGCACATATAACCCTGTGATAATTGAAAGTCCAAATATAATCTCAGATAGTTAGTGTATGTCCAAATATACCCTTTCCGGTTGTTTTAACCCGGATTTTGTTAAAATGACAATTTCACTTCTATGATTTATTTTTTTAAAATATTATGAAATGTCTATAATACCCCTAAACCCTAATTTTCCTCACTCTTCTCCTTCTCTTTCTTTCCTCCCCGCCAATTCTTGCTTCTTCCTCATTCTTTTCCTTTCTCCTTTCATTCCTCCTTCATTTCCTTTCTTTTCTCCGTTGGGGTTAAATCTTTTCTCCCGTCGAAAATGGCGTCGCAGCAGCGGCACGACGAGATTGGGTTTCGATGGGGTGGCTGTGGTGATTGGGTTTCGACGGATGGCTGGTGGTGATTGAGTTTCTCCATTGGGATTGGGTTTTAAAGGGGCTAGGGTTTTAACGAGGGGAAGGCAGCGGTGGCTAGTGGTGATTTAGTTTCTCAGTCGAGATTGGGTTTAATGGGGCTAGGGTTTCGATGAGGTGGAGTCGGGTGGTGGGTCTTAATTTTTCGGCGCTTGGCTGAGCGGTGCCGGAAATGGTGGCTGATGGTGGCTGAGGTGGCGTGGGGCTAGGGTTTTGGTGGATGGCTGGAATGGGGTTGCACTGGGATCGTCGGTGCCAGTGGAGCTAGGGATTTGGGGTGGTGGTGGAGTGATTCCAGGATGAATAGAGTGGCAATGGTGGAGTTCGTGGTGGTCGTGGTGGAGGCGGGGCAGGGGCAGGGGGAAGGAGGCGACGAGACATGTTTCAATGAGGGGGAGCGACGGGTTTATGTAGTGGGACGGGACGAGGATTTTGGATGAGGGGGAGGTAGCATGTTTAGGTGGCGGAGGAGAAGGGAAGGTGGTGGTGGGCTTAGGTGGCAGGGCAGGGCTGAATAGAGGAGGTGCGGTGGTGGCTGGTGGATGGGTAGCAGGTGTCTGGGTGAAGGGTGATAGGACTGGGTGACGGGTGGGACTGAACAATTAAGGTATAGTGATCGGGGATGGGTGGTCTGGAATGGGTGGCGGGGTGGCAGAGATAGGGTGGTTGTGGGTTTTGTGGTGCTGTAATGACCCCATAGTGGCGGTGCTGGAGTAGTTATGGTAGTGGTGGCGGTGGAGCGACTACGACACGCCGATGAAGCGGTGTTGGGAAAGGTGGTGGCAGTGGTGGTGGTGGCAAAACAATGGTGGGGTAAGGGACATTTTTGTCCTTCAAAATTTTATATTATGCTGAAATGGCATTTTGGTCATTTTTTATCGATCAAAGGCCGAAAATGGCCGCTCAATGCTGGAATATATTCTTTAGGGTTATATTTGCACTTATGTAAAAATAATTAGGGTTATTTCTGCTCTAAAAATTATCTCAGGGTTATATCTTCACTTTCTCAAATATATAGTGTTATATTTGTATATTTCCCTATTTTTATAATAAATTTAACATATTTTCATTCACTTCTTTAAATATTCCCATCCTTTTTGTATATTTTAAATATTCCCATCCTCTTTGCGACTACGACTCATTTTATGATTGATGTAACTAATATGGTTATTTAATGTTTGGTTATATTTATTGCAACGAGCACTAGTGCAGAATCATTGATTAAAGGCAGCGATTGAAAACGGATCTCGTGAAAACCTAAGGAACTGTCTTTCCATAGGGGTTTTGAATTCAAAACACCAGTAATTTGGCCCCCCTAAAAATGGAAGGCGGTTTTATCGAATTCAAAGGAAGTTTATTTTAACTGACTTTGATTAAGCAACGCTAAAGGTGGTTCTTCATGTAAACGCCTACAAATCCGTGTTTTCATAGGCGGTCGTCTCAAAATGACTTTGTTGACAACCTGTTTTGATTTTGGAACTGGTGTCCGAGACTTGAATCAAATACGTAAGCTGGTGGGATGGTCAAAATGTAGAAGCCGATAATGTTTCTGTGATCGGAAGAGAAATCGGCTCTATCTTCCTAAGTTAGATCCATAATTGGAGGTTGTTCCAATATCGTAATTTTTTCTACGCTTTTAGTAGGGTTTTCTGTATCAATTTTGAATTTGGAACTCTTAAAAACAGGCACTATTAATACAGCGGCTCTCATTTGTTTGTTTTCAAAATATCACTACTTTTGGGTTAGAATGAGATGAAATTGGACTTTTTGAAGACCTAATGTATGTATATTTTTCCAATTACATTACTTTAATAAATTAAACTTGATTCGATTTGTAATGTGATTTTAATGGGTTGTTCTTAATTAATGTAATTTCTTGTGATGGTTGAGTCAGAATTGTAGAACCTGAATAATAAGACGATCTCATGTGTGTTAAGATAATGAGTTGCAAATGACATTTCATTGTAGTTGGTTATGGATCAAATTGACTTCATAGGTAGAGATCTTAGAAAATCTCTAGAATACATCCCTTCGGTTGAATATTTAATTGTTCTAGCTTTTGAACATGCATCGAGAATGGCATCGTACGAGCACGTTGAAAATTTAAGGATTGTAGGAGTACTTTTGGGTAGGAATAAGATACACAAGCATCTTATCATGAGAGGGTTTGAAACTAGCTACACTTGTTGGGTATGACACAGGAAGGTTGACACGCTAACCATGAAGCTGATTCAAATAAAGAAGCCGATGGTTTGGATGAATTTGATGAAATGGTGGAGGATGATTCTAGAGAATTCCATGGTAACTGGA
This sequence comes from Rubia tinctorum, assembly GCA_032355605.1. Classification (NCBI taxonomy): domain Eukaryota; kingdom Viridiplantae; phylum Streptophyta; class Magnoliopsida; order Gentianales; family Rubiaceae; genus Rubia; species Rubia tinctorum. Next base: position 3,219 of record JAULKM010143380.1, on the reverse strand, counting down.
GGTCCTAGAAGTGTTGCATAATGACAAAAATATGGCGTTTTATAAGGTTCTAAACATTTGGTTTTGAGTGCCACTTTGAAAATGATGAAATTGAAGGCCAACGTTGGGTGAACTGATAAAGGCATGACGGAGGCTCTTCAATTGTTAAGAGATTTTCTTCCTGAAGGTAATCTAATGCCTGACAGATCGTATGCCGCGAAAAGGATTCTTTGTCCTATGGGATTGGAATCGAAAACAATTAATCCATGTCCGAATGATTTTATGTTGTATAGGGGGGATTATGATGAAGTTCAATCAAGTTAATCATGTGGCAATGTTCAAACTCATTGTGAGGCTCATGCAAACTTTAACTTATATTGACAACATGGAAAGACATTTTATCCTTTGGAAGCTCTTTATCCTTGTAGATCTCATAACCTACTTTCTCTCCATCAAACTCTAATGTCAAAGTACCACTATGCATGTCGATCTTAGTTCTCACCATTTTGAAAAACGGTCTCCCTAACAAGATAGGGAGCACACTCTCATCATGTGACATATCGAGAACATAAAAATCGGTGGGAAAAATAGTTTATTCACTTTAACCAACACATCTCTCACTAATCCCTTCGGAATAGCTTGTGAATGATTGGCTAGTTGTATGATCACCCTAGTTTCATGCAAAGTCCCTAAGTTAAGATTCTTGTATAGAGAGTAGGGAATTACATTAATAGAGGCTCCTAGGTCTATCATTTCTTTTTCAAAAAAAATTGCCACCTATGACACAAGGGATAGTGAACATGTCGGGATAATTGCATTTAGGAGGTAGTTCTTTTGAAAAATAACCGACACTTGTCCACCAATTTTAATTTTTTCAACCTTCTTCAATGCTTTAGTTCTCTTAGGCGTGCATAACTCTTTAAGAAATTTAGCAAACCTAGGCACTTTATTGATAGCATAAAAAAGGGGAATGTTTACCTCACATTTGCGAAAACCCTTAAAAGGGCTTTATTCTCATCCTTGCAATTCTTGTCCGACAAAGCCGCCGGAAAAGGTGGTGGTGGAAGGACTTTCTCGATTTCTCGCTTCTCCGGTGGTTGAGTAGTCACCTCCTCGACCTCTTTGTCCTTCACTACGAGCTCCTCTTCCATCTCCTTCCCAATCCTCACAATTTTCTTGGTCTCCTTGGTTTCCTTCTCACTCCTCAAGGTGATTGAGCTTACATTTTACCTTGGGTTCAATTCCGGTTGTGAGGGAAGTTTTCCAGAATCCTTATCCACCAACCGGACCACGGAAGATACGATTTGGCTAACTTGAGTTTCCAAGTTCTTGAATCTAGCGGAGGTGCGGTCTTCCAGATTTGTGACCATTGTGGTTATGACATGCATGAGCTCATCATGCTCCGACCTTGATCTCCCTTCTCGGGGGTTAGATGAGCCTTCATCCCTTGGGTAGCCTTGTTGCGGTGCCTGATTATACCCTTGATTCCCTTGGTATTGGGCTTGTCCCTCTTGATGATTTGGTTGAAATCTACCTTGGCTACCTTGAAAACCACCTTGAGGATTTGATTGCCCAGCTTGCTCATCTCTCCACCGAAAGTTTTGATGGTCTCTCCACCCGGGATTGTAAGTTTGAGAGTATGGATCATACTTCTTCTCATGAGATTGTCCTCTTTGGAAACCTTGTCTGCCTTAGCCTTGTCCACTTTGGTATCTCCTATTTTCTTGGAGACCTTGGTCATGACCACCTTGGTAGCACATTGTCTTTAATTCTTTAAGCCTTTCATCTTGAAGTTGAGGGCATGTATAGGTGGGATGATCCAATGAACAAACCTCACAAGCTTTGACTTGGTGCATCCTCCCCTTCATTAGCTCCTTCATAATGAAAGCTAAAGCTTGAACTTGTTCCTCGAGCTTGGGAGTTTCCGAATTTGAACACTCTTGCACCCTTGCCCTTTCCCTTATACCAAATTGTCTAGTACCATTAGCCATGTCTTCAAACAATTCCATGGCGTCTTTAGGGCTCTTGTTGGCAATAGATCCATTGCAAGAGGCATTAACCATCCTCATGTCTTCAATGGACAATACATCGAAGAAATAGTGGTCTCATTCCTTGTTAGAGTGGTAGGGGCAACTAGCTAGAAGCCTTTTGAACCTCTCCCAATATTCATATAAAGATTCATATGAATATTGGGAAATATTTCTTAGCTCCTTCTTCAAGGCCGCCGACTTGGATGCTGGAAAGAATTTTTCCAAGAACTTATGCTTCATGTCAATCCATGAGGTTATACTTCCGGGGGGGAGATAGTATAACCAATCCTTGGCCGCATCCTTCAAAGAGAAAGGGAAAGCCCTTAGGTTGAAGTTATCTTCCGAGACCCCGTTTGGCTTCATGTTCATGCTCACGAGATGGAATTTGGACAAGTACTTGTTGGCTTCCTCCCCACTCATCCCATGGAAATATGGTAGACAATGGATCATCCCGGATTTTAGCTCACAAGTAACATTTTCCGGAAGAGGGGGAAAGATGATGCAAAGTGGTTTGCTCTCTAGATTTGGAGCCATGAGCTTTCTCAAGGTCCTATTGTCATCCGTCATAGTGGGTGTAACTGTTTCAGGCGGTGGTTGAGAACTTTGGCTAGCTAAACATGCTAGCCTCCTTGCTCTTAGGAGTGTACCCTAAAGATCAGGATCGTAGTGCAAGAATTCTTGTCTATTGGTACGAGTCTCGACCATAAACCAAGAACCAGAGCAATACTACCATATCCCAAGCAACAATCACAAAAGCAAGGAAATGTCAGACACAAATAAAAACACCAAAAATAAGAATAAAGAACAACACTAACACTTTAACAAAATACGTCTTTTCCGCGATAGCGGCGCCAAAATTTGGAAGGTCGTCTTCGTGCCTCTCAAAGATAGTACTTATAGCCCTAATTGCGGCTAACTACTAGAAAGTAGATAGTAGCAAGTCGGGGTTGTCCACGAAGAAAATGGGGTTTTATCGAGTGTTAAAAATACTGAAAAAAGCACACGAAGAAGTTACTCTACGTGTGTGGTAACCAAGTTAGGGGGTTTTGAGTTTAGAAAACCCTACAGCTATTTTAAATAACTAAATCAACCAACAATTAGAGAAAATAATATAGCTAAGATCACACTAGCAAGAAATATGTAATTAAGATTATAACGAGTATTGGGCGCAATTGGTTTACATTTCTAGTCATCCTTTGATCATCGAATA
>JAULKM010143369.1:0-18031 GCA_032355605.1 Rubia tinctorum | reverse complement strand
GAGCTCGGATCGGCTCGATCTCACCCCTATTCTGTACATATTGTCAGCTTCTCAGTGTATATATACATGGTTAAAATAATCAAAACCAAATCAAATTCTAATTCCTTTTCTTCTTACGGAAGAAAAAGTGAAATAAAATAATATTTATTCTAATTCTAAATTACTAATTCCTACCATAAAGGAATTTCAATTAAAAAGAGATAATACAATCCTTATCAATATGAAAAATGAATATATTTAATTTATTCAAATCCAAATCTCTTCAATAATTCACCACCTCATAACTTCAACAATTATGTTTTTGTCTCCCTTCCTTCATTTATGGAATAATGTCTTATAAAATAAGAACATTTTCATTGGAGCACATCGCCTTATGAAAAACCTTAACCTGGAAAATCCAGTGGGAAAAAACCATTGGTTAAGGGAAAAAGAGTACAATGTATAGCTCTCTCAATTCTTCACAATTCATAAATTTCTGCACCAAAAATACCTAAAAGTGCAAATTATATCTCAATAAAATCACAACAATCCCACAAAATGTGAACACAATATAACACATATCAGTGATTTATACTCCTTCTGTCCCAAACTAAGCTGCACACTTACTATTTGACACTCAACACTATCAAACTTAAACCACATATTTGAATAGATATATAAACAATAACATTATCGAATGTGATATTATTGAATTCGTTGTAGTTAGGAGTTTCTAAATATCAATTTTTTGTTTGTTGTTATTATACGTAGTTAAACATAAAAAACGTCAAACATTCTTGTTGAAGACCGTGAAAAAGATTATGTGAATCTTGGTCTGAGACGGAGGGAGTAGGAAAATATACAAATATAATCCTATATAATTGAGAAAGTGCAGATATAACTCTAAGATAATTTTTAGTGCAAATATAACCCAAACTACTTAATGAAAGTGTAAATATAACCTTCTGGTGACATTTTCGGCGTTGACTTGAGTTTCTAGTAGTTGACCTTATCTGAAATGACAAAAAAGTTCTTGGGCCAAATGTTGAATCTGAATGGACAATTTTGCTCTTTCCTCTTCCACCGCCACCACCGTACTCACTGCCGCCACTCCGTCCTCTACCTCCTCCTGCGACGACTCTGGAAAATGGGCCTTTCTTTGAACTGGATTTCACCATCCCAGATGACGATGACGACGATGAAAGTAGCGACTCCGAGAATGATAGCGTTCTCCCTCCTCCCGCGAGCCCAGCAGCCCAAGAAGCAGCGTCACCGCGAGCTGACGTCAGCACTGGCAAGACGTCGTCCGCTTCAATTGTCGAACTTCACTAGACCTCCGAGACATAGTGCTTAATTCGTCTAATCCGGCGAGTGGCCTAGCCCTGCCTCCACCCGGGCCCCGTCTTCTCCCTCCACTCCAAATCTCCTCCGCCCTGGCTGGGTGGTGATTTAAATTCAAAGGCTACGACCACCATAAACTCCACCACCTCCGCTTTATTCATCCCGGCACCACTCCGGCACCACCCCAAATCCTCAGTTTTGCCGACTCCGAAAATCCCAGCGCAGCCCCATCCCAGCCCTCCACCAAAACCACAGTCCCCACGCCACCTCCGCCATCACAGACCACCATTTTTGGCCCCGCTCGGCAAAGCGACGGAAAACCAAGACCCACCACCCCCTCTCCTCGCTCACCAATCTTCTTCGTGTAGCCGTCCACGGGGAACCAGCCTCCGCCACACCTCCACCGCCACCGCTAGCTTCAACTAGCGCCGCCGCTAGGGCGCCGGAGTCGGAGTGGAAGAAGAGAAATGTAATTTTCTCTTTCAGAGGAAAAAGAGAAAACGACGAAGAGAAATACAAAAGGAGAAGGAGAGAAACGCTGAAGGAGAAGGAGAAGGAGAATGAGAAGGAGAGGAGGGATATAATGGTAACTTCATTTTTTCATTTTTTTTTAAAAAAATCAATGGGGTAAAATTGACTTTTCATATAATTCCGGCCTCAAACTGCCGGAAAGGGTTATATTTGCACATAAACTAACTATTTAGGGTTATATTTGCACTTTCAATTATCACAGAGTTATATGCGCACTTTCGTGAATTATGTAGGGTTATATATGCACTTCGCTCTTTTTTATATACATTTTCACATTCAAATACACATTATTACTTGTTTTAACTTATATAATATGATATTTAAATTTATTTGAAAAATTATAATTTTTAAGGTAAAAGGTCAGGGGGATTTGTCCATAATCTTATTGACAGGGCACTTTTCCCGAGACTTTTTCAAGATAAAATTGAATTAGCTTGTAACTACTGTTTTTTTCTTCTTTTCAGTTTATCCACACTTTAATTATAGTTTATTTTAGTTTAGTAAAATTTGATTTGATGAAATTTAATTAGTTAGTATTATTGTTATTTTCACTACATTTATTCGAGTGGCCCAGTCCACCTTGATTCGTGTTTTTCAAGCATAAATCGAAGCTTGAACGGAAAATACAAGAACTTGATGCCCACCAACGAAATTCTTAGGCTCAAATTCCTGTCATACCGCATTTTAATTTAATCTTTATACCAGGTAGCTGATCAAAAACTTCCAAGCGAAGATCCTTGAATTTTTTTAAGAAACTTTTTTTCTTCCTCACACTTGAGTGATTCTATATTCATTTGCTTCAAAGTTCAGAATGCCTTGTGTTCAATCTCAACCGATAAAAGTGATTGACAGACTTATAACTCAATATACAAGATAATAAAATTTAGATCAGATCTAAAAGAAAACAGCGGCTGATCATAATACGAGTTTGACAAATGTGTTCTGTCCTAATGCCGGGGAGACGAAATTTTGCATATGACATGAAGGTGATTTGAGTTTTGAGCTGGTACACTTTAAAATGAGTGAAGTTCAATTTCTGTGTCTTTATTTTGAAATGGAAAACGTTAACAGAACAACGAAAGAAAGAAGAGTTCTCCTTAAACATCAGTGAGTTGATCTTCTACCTCCTCTGAAAATTGAATCCGCTGATTGAGCATGCGAATATGAAGGCAAAAACAACTGGCATTCCCACAATGACACCAGCAACAGCTCCAAGAAAATCGTGTCGAAACCCGAAGTAGCTTCTCAAGAACTGTTTGATAGTTGTCTGATCAGAGCCAAAAGTATCCTCCGTGTCGCCCCATTGCGCCACAATCATACCGTACAATGTCCAGGCTATGGGGGTTGCCCAGTAGTTCCACCTCCACCAAACGGGCATTCTCTGCTTGCAAAAACAAACCAGCCGATAATAAGAGAGAGTAAAAATGCCAGTGGATGGCTACAGTTGTACTGATGGAACTTACAGGCCGCGGGATAATGAATCCGGAAAAGAGATTCCACAGTGCTAAGAATGCAGTAGAGACGATGGCAGCTATGTTTTGGTCCGGGGTCATGGCCACGGTCATCATGCCATAGAAGGTGAAGTACAAAAGTGTGAAATACATGAAGAACAAGTACCAAAAGAACTTGGCTGCTGTCCATTCGAAACCAATCATCGAATATGTAATGATTGCATAAGGCGCAGCTTGCGCAAATACATATGGCAACTCAATGGCTACCTGGAGGTATAAAACAAGGCTATTTTCATTGAGTAATGCCGACAAAACTGACAAGCAACACCGAGCCAATTTGGATGCACATTTGTTACTGACCTGTCCAAAGGCATATGGGAGTGCAGAATACATTCCAGCTGCTCTTTCTCTGTAGAAAACCGTCCTTTCGACGCCCACCACGGGCTGCACAGCTGAGAGGTTTTGGAACCCGAGGAAGATCACAGCAACATACATAGAACCCATAGCATTAGTAAGATCTTGCTGAGTGTCCCTGCATCATAGTATATTTCAAAACAGTTGGTCAAATTGGCTCCTGTCTCAATTTACGCAGAGGTTGGTCCCTTACTTTTTACCACCCAGATCCCAAAATATCGTCCCAAATGCCAGGCCAATGATGGCGGTGAAAAGGAATCTCACAGCCGTGTAAGGTGGATTCCGCCAGTATGAAATGCGTTGTTTCCATAGGCAAGCTATGCACTGGACAAGGAAAGATTGGGAGTACTTTGTAGGAAAATACAGATCTTCTGTGTTAGGGCGAGGTGTGCTCAATTCTTGAATGAGTGTTTTATTCCTCCTGAAAATTGTTTCAATACAATATATTATCAGTAAACGTAGATCAGTTTAACTTAAGTGATCATGCATCTGGAATACTAATTGAAACATCATATAGAAAATCAGTGTCATATCAGCAAACTTACGCGTATAGGTAAGAATTTCTGTAAACTTGAGCAAAATCAACTCCCAGCGCGAGTTCTTGCCAGGAAGCGGAGACTTCTAACATCCATGTCGCGGGATTATACCCATCTTTTATTTTAGCTACTCCTTCAAATCCCTGATTGCCAAACAGATTGATAATTGAACTATAATCCACTAATCGACACATTTTCTTCTTGAAATTATTTATTATTTTGGAACACATACCTCAAAGTATTTGATTAGTTCGCTGGAATGATGACCTAGAGGCCCAACAAATATTTCCTCGCCTCCTCGCTTCATGAGAAATAACTGCAAGCCAACACTTGCTTTTAATTAGCAAGTCCTATTGATCGAGGAACGAGTACTAGATAGAGCGGAAAGAGCATTTTACCTCATCAAAAGCTTCAAAGATGTCGATGCTAGGCTGGTGAATGGTGCATACGACTGTTCTTCCAGTATCTACAGTATTCCTGATAGTACTCATCACAATGGCAGCTGCTCTAGCATCCAGACCTGAAGTTGGCTCATCCATGAAAATGATTGAGGGGTTCGCCACCAGCTCAACTGCGATCGTGAGTCTCTTGCGCTGCTCAGTGGACAAACCATTAACTCCGGGCAATCCCACGAGTGCATCTCTCAAAGGAGCTAGTTCAACAAGTTGCATTACTTCCTCTACGAACATCTGCATAATTTAAATTTACAATACAATACAAAACCAATGCTGAGAAAACATGTTTTAAGCAAACCTTTCTGGATTTAAAATCAACTTCTTGGGGTAGACGCAGCCAAGCTGAGTAAACCATTGACTCGTAAACAGTTACATGAGGAGAATGAATGTCATTCTGCTCACAGTATCCAGAAATCCTAGCAAATGTAGCCTGGTTCTTGTGATAACCGGAAATCATGATGTTTCCCTCGATATAGCCTCCGGTTTTCCTACCAGCTAGCACATCCATCAAAGTTGTTTTTCCAGCTCCACTAACGCCCATCAAAGCTGTAAGGACCCCAGGCCTAAATGAACCGCTAACTCCTTTGAGAAGCATCAATTTGTCTTGGTCGGCACCCTGAACTTTCATTTCCTTAACATCATATAGTCCGAATTCAGTATGCTGTGGATGAATTTCCATGATCTTAACAAAGTTATGAATTATCCATTTACCTGTGGCATGTCTACAGAGTATTTTATGTCATCAAAAGTGATCGAATGGGGTTCAAATGGAAGAATCATGCCCTTTTTCCTGCTAGCGTGTGTTGCACTTCTACTTTCTTCACCTCTTTCTGCAAGAAAAACAAAATTACAAAATCCGATTATAGTCTATGCTATTTACAACTTACATGGTTATTGAAGGTTCATTTTCTTTAGATATTCAACTTACCTAATGAAGCTTTCAGTAGGACAGAATCTTCATCATTTTCACCGTCCACTGGTATAACCGCTTGTGGCTTCTCGAAAGCTGCAAAAATCCTCCGAAACATTTTAGCATTATATGCAAAATTAGTTCTGAAAATGGGGATAAAATATGATACTCACGCTTAAGATAAGTGAGAGCCATGGTGAATAAGATATTAAACAGGAAAACGAATCCAACATTTGCTCCCACTCCAATCCAATACCAATTTGGTTCTGTAAAGAATCCTCGATTCTTCATGACTTCGACTCCCAAGGTCTCCCTTGAATTTGGCAAAATCTGTGAATGAGAAGTAAAGTTGGAGAAGTTTCAGGCATTTCAGAATTCAGAATCTGAAAGAGTATGAAGGAATCGGCCACAGCTCATCCCAAGTGATCAATCAAGGCTCAACTTATTTTCCCGCCCTTTTCTACTATTAGCTTAAATCAGTTTTTCTTCTATAGCTTTGTAGCTGCTAGTCTAAAAAAATAGTGTAGGTGTACATACAGTATATTAGCACTCCATGAAACTGCCTTGAGATTATATAAAGAGTGCAGAACTTCAGAAGTTAAGTTTCTATTTTGTTTCCCCTTATAACAGCCTCTCCAATGAAAGCTTCAAGCTTTCTTGTTTGATGTAAAGAGACCATGAAACTAACCGGGGAGCATTAGTTACTTACGTGTTTCCACTTATCTCCAGTAAACTCATTTACAATGATCGCAGACTGTGCATACATCCACGGTGAGCACCAGTAACCCCAAATCAACCAGTGTTTTATTTGTTCTGCAACAAATAGACAGCAAAAACCAAGATTAAAAATAGGCCATGCATGAATAACATATAGAAAAATCAGTTAACATTGTTACCCCTAGACAGAATAAAACCACCGAAGACTAAAATCCACAGAATTGCGAGTGCTCCAAAAGTGTAAGCAATGATCAAGTTCCTCCCAGCTGCACCGATAAATCTGAACAACCCTGATGCCATCTGACTAACAATTACAAGTAACAAGTACTGCTTGAACAACCTGCAACCAAAGTATACACCAAATAATACCATATCTCCATGTATCCACACACACACAGCAAATTCCAAATTTTACCATAAAAATTTTACCTAGCTGGACTAGGATCAAGTCCAATCACATAGTACGTGAGAAACACCCAAGAAGCAACTTCAACCAATGTGATCGGTATCTTGAGAATCCATGAAGGCAACGCATATGACCATGCAGGGAAGAACTGGAGGTCCCTTTGCTTAAAGAACACAGGAAGCTTGTAAATTGTCATGGCCAACTCAGCAAATCCGTTGAACATGATTTGATAAACCGTGTAATATAGAGCACCAACATATATTATTCCATCAGTTATGTTTTCTCTTGGCATTTTTGTTCTGAAAAACATTGTCACTCCAACTATAGCCATAAAAATGAGCTAAAAAGCAGAAGAAGAGGAAACGACCATCAGTAAGTTCATTAAGACCAAAGGGAGCACAACGCTAGCGAAAAATACTCACTTGGCAGAGTCTGAAACTGTAGACGAAAGAGTTTCTCTTTATTAACAGAAGCTCTCTAGCAAAGACAGCTTTTAATATTTCTTTCTTGTTGACACCATACTTTTTTGTTGTCAAAGCTGCTGGGTGACTTTTACTCTTATCAAATGGTGTGGCAAGTTCATCTTCTAAATTCCTTCCGACGTGGAAAGATTGGAATGCCTCGGCGAATTCTTTAGCAGTGATAAATCTGTATGGATCATCCTTGTGCACCCAATACTGTTGCTGATCTTTCTTAGATGTCACCTAGACATTAAAGATCCAGTTTTGGTTAATTTACTAGCAGAAAACAGACTACAGAGAAGTGCATGATATAAAATTATGCATCAACACATACTTCTTGCAAGAAATCAGCAACTCCTTTTCTCACAGGACATTTGAATCCCAGGGACTGGAAAAACTCGAGAACATATTCTCTGGGACCCTGGTAGACAATGAAGCCATCCGATAAGAGAACAATATCATCAAATAAGTTATATGTCTCAGGAGCCGGCTGCAGGAGTGAAATGAATACAGTTGCCTTCAAAATGTGCACAATCTGACTCAGGGAATTCACAATCTGAAAAGTGGTGGAAGTGTCCAATCCAGTTGATATCTCATCCATGAATAATACACTTGTTGGGCCGACAAGCATTTCACCTGCAAGCATCCATTGAATTAATCTTAACTAACTCGAATCTCTAAACAGGAATAGAATCATCAGTTTAGATTTCACCTGTCGTGACACGCTTTTTTTGTCCTCCTGAGATGCCTCTCAACATTTCATCCCCCACCATAGTATCGGCGCAAATGTCCAGTCCCAACATCTTCAAAATGACAATGATGACATAAAAAAACCCTTCTACCAGCTAGTGTTACATATGGAACAAACAAAAATGATTACCCTAAGGATATAGTCCGTGACAACAGTTACTTCTTGCCCTTCTGTAGCTGCAGACTTCAACAATACAACCAAATAAATTTAGTACTATATCGGCGCAGAATCCATGGTTAGTTAGCTTAGTAATGGCTCATGTATCACCTTCATGAATATATCAATATCTGGATCAGGCTTAATGTTCGCGGACTTTTCTCTTCTCAACAAATCTATTAACATCTCTACAACCATTGACGCAAAAAACTATCAATCCAGTTGACTGATATTCTGAATAACTAAACTAGAGGATGCAAAACCACTATAGTAAGAAAAGACATATTTATAGACTAACCATAACGAGAACCAACGCCTTGGCACCTCGCAGAAAATGCCAGAGTTTCTCTTACTGTCATCTCCCCTATGTGGAGATCATGTTGACTAACATATGCAGAAGTTCTCTCGGGTACAAATTCGTTCAGTTCGTGTCCATTGTATGTTACTCTCCCAGAAACCTAATTCGTGAGTAGAAAAATGTCATCCAACACTTCAAATTTTCACATGATGATTTTCATAGAAGAATGTAACTCATTACCTTAAGATCAGAATAAAGCTTTCCAGCCAAAGCCAACAACAATGTTGTCTTCCCAGAACTCGGAGGACCCAAAAGCAAAATCATTCTGGAAGGGGGGAAAAACACGTGATCAACGAAGTGAACTAAGATTCGACAATCCTAAACTACATTAGACATTAATCAGAAAAGTATTCTCTCACCTCGAAGGTCTGATAATTCCACTGACATCACGAAGAATGGTAAGTGGCTTCTTTCTGCTTGGAAGTACATGAAGATAATTGAGGAATCCCTTTTAAAAACGGTCAGGAAAACACGAGTTAGATCAAACAAATTGCTATATGCATGTATCTCAACATATTTAAAGAAAAATCATGCGATGGAATCAAAGAATAGTCCTTAATTACCTCGATTATATTGGTGAAGAAGTTAATGAAGGTAGGGAGAGCACTAGTTCCCACAAGAGCTTCTGCTTCGACATTGAGATGCTCATATCTTACTTCCACAGTAGGCAAATCAATCCCAACTCTGCAAAATCCGACCAAAAACAAATTCAAGGTTAAGGTTTTGTTCATGCGAAATGAAGAGAAAACCATCAAGACCGGTAATTTCACTACGAGTACAAGTTACCATGAAGCTCCAATGTGCAACTTTTCATTAATTTCATATTTTTGAAGTTGACGAACAATTCTCTCTGAACCATCTATTTTCTCCTCTTCTCCAGTCGTGTTTCTCATCTTCTCTCATTCTCCCGGAAAGAGGAAGAGGAAGAGGAAGAGGAAGAGGACCTCTGTTCATGTTTAAAATATACTCTTGGAAGGTATTTTTTTAATAAAATGGATTTTCTTTTATTTATTTTGAGCATATGATCTGAGAGTCTTTGTGTTTCCAGCAATCTTTATTCGTTAAAATTCTGTTGGCTTTCCATTTACTCTCCAAAGTTGATTTTGGAGAAATCTGAATCCCAACTAGTTTATACAACTGATTTTTGGCGGTCACTCTGAGATTACAAAGCAGATTTGTATACCCCGACTACCTAGTTTGAACATCTTTAGACTGCTCAGACAGGTTATATTCTAGTAGAATGTCTTTGAATCGGTTTATTTTGACTGTTCAACCCTGTTCAGTTTAGAGGATTTCGTATACACAAAAGATACTTCCTTTTTCCCATTTCAAATTTCACTTTTTGACTTTTAACAACTGACTTGAAAAATGTTTGATCGTTAATATCATTCATTAAGGATAATTAAAACTTCTGAAAATTTGATATTTTCAAAATACATGTTATAAAGAATATAACAATGTATCACACAATAGTATTTATATTTATATATCAATTCAATTTCGGGGTCAAAGTTAGGAAGTTTTGCTTAAATGAATAGTTAAATTGCGCCTTGAAATGGGATAGGGGGAGTATGATTTTAAAACACTTAAGAAACGTATTTTAAGCAACTAAAATGACCCGGAAAAGTCTCCTACTTTCCTAAGAGAGCTTAGTTTAAGGGAGACCAATCGGACTTTTAGTAGAGGACTGCTAATTTTCGATTTTCGATTGCATAAATGTTGAGCTGGAAAGTGTAGATAGATCAAATTTTGTGTGGTTAGCATATCTCTCTAGCAAGCATGCTACTTGCAAAAGAGGAATAGCAAGTGTAATGACTGCTGTTGTGACAGTTTTGAGTCGGAACGTTAGCTCGAGTTGGTAGATCCGCTTGGTGAATTTAAGTCGAGTTTGCCTGATCATTTCATGGTAGAAGAGGTCATTTCATTGTACGATATACTTTTCATTAAACCATGAAGGTTAGTTTTTAGAACTTTATAATTATTGTGTATGTAAATGGGACTATCATGCATCACATTATAAAGCTTTGGGTCATTCTTATTAGTATAAAAGATTGGATTATCAAACATCCTGTCACCATTAGAAACACATCTCTGACAACCAATCTCGTCCCTCCATCTTTCTCAAAGTAGTTTTAACCTTATGGAGCTGCCCGAATCTTTAGAAAACAGAAAACAAGTCACGATCTTGAGAATGCAGTCAACACTTTAGAGTGGTCAGATTTTATACTCCCATTTACACTGTGAAACTACAATGGAGTAGGGGCCGATGAGTATCGGTTTGGTACTCAAATATTTTGGATTATTCAGTTCGATTTAATTAGGTAAATTCAAAATTGAAAACCGAACCATATTTGGTTTTTGGATTTTCAGTTCCGGTTCAAATTCAATATATTTGAATGAACCAAATTGAATTACTACAATAAACTATCATTATGTTTAAACTGAACACGAAAACACTTTAAATTCAATACTTTCAATTAAATTTCTAACTTCAAATCATGTCACACCCAAAATGTTTAGTAATTTCAATCATTGAGATTATAGGTATAGAATCAGTAGTGATTTTTTCAATCTGTTAAATTTAGATCATTTGATGCAATTAAAATACCATACACAAAAATTAAAGAGAGTAAATTTAATCTTCTGAAATTCTTGTTCGTGATACATTCCATTACATCAATTTTACTTGCATCAAATATTTATATTTACTTGTGCATGTTTAAACACGACTCTTTTAACATACGTACCTATCAATTCTGTCCCTCAGCTTCAACAAGAAGCTCTCATTATCTTCATCTGCAACCTTCACTAACCTCTCCACAAGAGTTCTCCTCTCCTGATCCCCAATGTTGGTGACATCCACCTCATTCGGCTGCCCCCTCGATCCCAACAGCAGCCCTCTTCGCAACCTGTCGTATGTTGGAAGCTTCTCGATGGCCGCCCATTTGAGCGCTTCTTCATCTTCTTCTTCGTGCTTCGATGAACCTGAGAAAACATCGAGCAAACTACCGCCCATCCTTAGGCCGCTGTCCATTTTTAATCCCGGAAAAATGTGAATGTGTGATGAAGAGAATGAAGAGAATGTGTGTTGTGGTGGTGGAACTGAAGTGGGGAGTATTTATAACTATAGAAAGGGAGTGTGAATTCATTGCCGTGGATTAAGACAGGCGGCTAAGAAGAAGCGCAAGTGTTTGAAATGTACAGTTAGGTTGGATGATTCAGTTCATCAGAAATGCACATGGAACATTTTGCGGGCGTTTCATCTAATGCTTCAATGTGATTGGTTATGGTTGGTAGTCTCGAAATTATCAGACAGCTACACAGTGAGAATCACTTTATCCTTTGTGTGTCCTTTGTCATAGCCAAATAGGTCTTTGTTTAAAATGTAATATTAACTAGTGTCTCTGTGTATATCTTATTGTCACTAACATTAGAATTGTAATATTCAGCTAGAGCCTTGGTATAAGTGAGCTTGTCCCGTATCATCATTCATTGTAATCGCACAATATACAAAAACTGAGTTTAATAGAACTTAGAGATGAGGGAACCCTACAAACACTCAGAATTAGAGACGATAAATCCAAAAAAGGAAAAAGAGTTTGACGGGGGAGGGTGTTGTGAATTAGATACACTTAAGAGTATGCATTTACATTTCTTAAAGCATGTTTTATGATTTGCCATATTGCTGAACCTAATCTCTTTTAAAGCAAGGGAGTTTTATTTCATTATCATCATGTTAACCACTTTAAAGAATATTCATTTAATAGTAATAATTCTCCTTGAATGTTTAATTTGAAAGAATGTATTTTCAAATGTGGTTTGTTGAAGAGATTTACCACGATGTTACTGGATTCAAACAAAAATTTCACCATACTTCTGACACTTTTGGAAAACATGTACATATAGGCATTGGTATGTTTCAACTGGGAGAGTAATACCGGTGTTAGGAATATCATAGGTAATGATAATTTGGTAAATGAACTAAAATACTGATGTATATAAATAAATCCAGCACCGGTTCACTAAATACCGGTGCCTTTGAAGAAAAAAATGTCAGAATTTGATATTTTCCAGCACCGATTTTGTTTGAATGACATATACTAGTACTAATACCGGTGCCTATGAAGAAATCCAGCGTCGGTTCACTAAATATAGGTGCTAGATACCGGTGCCTTTGAAGAAAAAATGTTTGAATTTGATATTTTCTAGCATTGGTTTTGTCTGAATGATATATATCGGTGCTAATACATATGTCTATGAATAAACCCAGCATCGGTTCAGTAAATACCGGTGCTAGATACCGGTGTCTTTGAAGAAAAATGTCCGAATTTGATTTTTTGTTAGCACTGTTTTTATCTAAATGACATATAGCGGTACTAATACAGGTGCCTATGACCGAACTAGTAATTTTGGCTAGTAAAATTGTGGTGGGAAAATAGCTAGCACCGGTATAGGTTATAATATGCGGTACTATAAGTGCATTTAATGCTTATCTACCCCTTTTTTTGCGGGTATAAAGTGGATTGTTAGGAGAGAAAGGTGTGTTGTAGGGCCACAGTGTAAATTACAAAAAATGTGTAGAAGTAATCATTGTTTTGATTTGAGACCCCTTTGTTTCCCTGTTCATGCCCAAATCGGCAAGTTGCGATGGTTTCTTGGTGAATTGCACTTTGGTGTCGCCAATTTTGTGATTCGACGCCTCCAACTTTCTTGGAGGGATCTAAGTGCAAAATATTTAAAGTTTACTCGTAACTCCAAATTGAAATCTGCTCGAACGTGATCCTACCAAATACACCTCCAATGTATTTTCCATGTCTATAAAGGAATATTTATCAAAAATTGGGCACATGAACATATCCATAATCCTATCCGATTTTACTTTGTAATTTCTAAGTAATCAACCACGAGTTACTCAAGAACATGTACTAGCGCTTTTCAATATTTTACCAAAATAATAATTTATTTTATACCTATATATTTAGGCAAGAATGACAAAAATCATGTATTTTGGAGTAATGGGTAATGGTATAACACAATTTTGGGGCACGGTGTAATTTTTCAAGAATTTATAGAAGTAATCGATGTTGACTTTCAAGCCCTTTCCGTTCACCCATACATGCCCAAATTGAAATTTTACGATCTCATATTATTGAATTACATTTTGGTGCCGCCAATTTTGTGATTCGAAGACTCCAACTTTCTTGGAAGGACCTAAGTGCAAAAAGTAAAAACTTTACTCATAACTCCAAATTAAAATTTGCTCGAACGTGATCCTACCAAATACACCCGCAATGTATTTTCCATGTCTATAAGGGAATATTCATAAAAAAAATTGGGCACAAAAACATATCCATAATCCTATCCGATTTTACTTTGTAACTTCTAAGTAATCAACCATGAGTTACTTTAAAACATGTACTAGCGCTTTTCAATGTTTTATCAAAAAAATAATTTATTTTATACTTATATATTTAGGAAAGAATAACAAAAATCATGTATTTTGGAGCAATGGGTGACGGGATAAAATAATGTTGGGCCACGGAGTAATTTTCCAAGAATTTATAAAAGTAATCAATGTTGACTTTCGAGCCCCTTCCATTCACCTATACATTCCTAAATTGAAAATTTATGATCTCATTGTTTTGAATTGCATTTTGGTGCAGCCAATTTTGTGATTCGACGACTCAAACTTTCTTGGAGGGAGTTAAGTGCAAAAGGTAAAAACTTTACTAGTAACTCCAGATTGAAATCTGCTCGAATTTGATGCTACCCTAGCATCCCCGTTGTATTTTCCAAGTCCGTAATGAAATATTTATCAACAATCGGGCACAAGAACATATCTATAATCCTTTCTAATTTCTCTTTCTTACTTCTAATTAATCAACTCCAACTTACACTTGAACATGTACTAGGGTTTTTCAAAATTTCATCAAAAAATCATTTATTTTCTATTTCTATATTTATGCAAGAATGACAAAAATCATGAATTTTGGAGAGAAGGATAATGACATAACAAATTTTTGGGCCATAGCATAAATTTTCATAAATATGTTTGAGACTCTTCTGTCCACCCACTGTACCTCGAATTTCAAAGATGCAATAGTCTCTTATTTAATTTTGTTTTGGTGTCTTTAATTTTGTGATTTGCCGCCTCCAATTTTTTTATATGGTCCTAATAGTAAAAATTATAAAGTTCATAAAAATATCAAATAATACTAGCACCGGTATTGTTTTTCATTCATTGCCAGTGCTAAGTTATAGCAGGAAAATGAATTTCCAAATTTTTATTCAAAATTTTGGAGAAATTGTTTAAATTGTAGAAAGGGAGTGTTAATTCATTGCCATGGATAAAGACTGGCGGCTAAGAGGAAGCACAGGTGTTTGAAATATACAGTTAGGTTTCTGGATGATTCAGTTCATATGACATTCAATTCATCATAAATTTACATGGAACATTTTACGTGCGTTCATCTGATGCTTCATTGTGATTGGTTATGTTTGGTAGTCGGTCAAAATTATCTGTTAGAATCTCACTTCGTTGGTTGACAGAATTATAACTCAATATATAAGATATGGGCGCCCCTACATAACTAATTGGTTTTATGATAGGAACCCACCAAATTTATGAAAAATAAAATAAAAACATCTTTGTATAACGGGATTTAACTTCAGCAGCGGTAGAAGTAGCAGCAACAACAATAACAGTAACAGCGGTATAGAAATATTCAACTTCAGTAAGAGAAGTATGTGTAGAAATCCTTGCGGGCAGCGGCGGCTCGTGAGGGCAACAATTGAACACAGCAGTGGTGCATATAGATAACAAAGCGGGGAGGCGGCGGCGCTAGGCTCCTCTGGTATCTGTGGTGTGGATCACGGCCGAGAAGGTATCATCGACGCAGATACAGCTAAAAATAAGGGGTCCTAGATCGAACCAGCTTTGATACCATATTAGAATCATTGACTCCTATCATAAAATCAATTGGTGTTATGTGAAGGTGACCCATGATCTTATATGGAGTTATAACTCTATCAATCACCGATGTGGGACTCTAACATAAAGTATCAAAATATTTATTTTAACACTTAAAGAAGAAGAATTATACATCGCCAATATATTCACGGGTAAAATATTATAGGAAGAAATGCTTAAATGACTTTCAATTCTTTGATAAGTGTGAATATAACCCCCAAATTTTCAAAAGTGTTCTTACACCCCATGGCCGACATTTAAAAGTGCAAATATATCCCCCCATCTAGCCGGAAACTAGCGTTGACCAGTTTGAAAATGACTAAAATACCCCTGTTCTATTTTCAGTTTAATTTTTGGCCACTTTCACTCCTAAAGTGGGCTCCATTATTAGAACATAAACAAAAATCTTAGGGTTATATCAGTGAAATTACTATTTTACCCCTCTGGATTTTTTTTAAAAAAAGGAAAATTGTGAAATGACATTGATACCCTATTTTCTCCATTGCTCTATTTTCTCCATTTTCCCTTTTTCTCCCCTTTCTTCCACTGATGCTAGTTCCTCCATTTCCTCCCTTCTTCTTCTCCCATTTCTTCTCTATTGCCTCTCCGCCGACTTCCCCCTTCTTTTCCCCTTTCTTCTCCGCCGACTTCTCTGACGCTAGTTTCTCCATTTCCCCTTATTTTTCTCCCCTTTCTTCTCCATTGAATTCTCCCTACTTCTTCTCCCATTTCTTCTCTATCAACTTCTCCGGCGAGAGGCAGAGAGAAGGAGGAGGCGCCATTAACAAGAGGCAGAGGAGGCACCGTTCAGAGCTAGGGTTGTTTAGGGCGGGCTTTGGTTGGTGCTACGATTGGGTTGGGTTAGCGCTAGGGTTTATATCGGGAAGGGATCGATGAAGGGGGTGGTGGTGGTAGCAGAGCTGGGGGTGGTGGTGGCAAAACTGGGTGGTGGTGGTGGTGGTGGCCTTGTGGTGGAGGTGGTATGAAGGCAAAAGTGTCATTAACACTTTTAGGTTTCAGGTTAAAGGGTATTTTAGTTATTTTATATGTGGTCAATGCAAAAAATAGTGTATTAGGGTTATTGGCACTTATGTCAACTAGTTAGGGTTTATTTCTCTAAAAATTATCTCTGTGTTTAGCATTTACTCAATTAGGTAGGATTATATGAAAAGAACCATAGGTTGCAAGGATTAAGTTTTATGTGTTGATTTGACGGAATTTGAATGTTGCTAAAAATTAGATTTATAAGTTTTAGGCATAAAAAATATTAGGCTACATTTTAAATAATTATTTCTCTCAATAAATATAGACAATCAAAAATTTCCTTTCATCGAAATCTCTAATTCTTGAAAATATAGATGAAAATTCTGCAAGAGTGCAAACATCGTCTTACAACAAGATTAGTGAAAACACAAATTATAAGCTTTTAATTTGGAATTTGAAATTAAAAAATTTTAGGGGGGGGGAGTCAATTTTAAAAGGCACTGAATGCAGGAACCAATCCGTGGATACATGAAAATAAGGGGAAACCGCTCACGTCGGAGATCTTAAACACGGCGATTCTGAGACTTATCCAAAGCCATGGTTTTCTTCCCGGAACTAATTACATTTTGACCCCCAAATTTGAGGTTTGGTGCCCTTTATAAATACCCCACCTCTGGTGGTTTTAAGATTAAAATGTAAAAATAAAAACTCCAAATCTGAGAGGCACCTGCTCCAAAGAGGCTCTTGTTTTATGTATCCACTATTTATCATTTGCCTCGCATCAGAAGACCGTCTTGTAAGAGATTAACTCTTTTTCAACCACCTGATGAGACGTCAAATGCATGTATTTTCCAAAAAAATTAACATCTCTTTTGTTATATTTTTGTTGGAAGATTGCTAGATTTAGGTAGGTTTACATAATAAGAGGTTTAGATAACCATTTTCGATTTTCGTATCTAAATCCTTAATTTTGTAACCTATTTTTAGTCTAATGAATTTTTAGTTCTTACGAGCATCTAGATTCTTTTTGTGAGCTTAATTTGTAAATTGTTCGTAAGCACTTCGGAGTATTTTAGTGAAGGTCATTCGCAAGGATGATATAATATTGAAGGTCATGAGTCAAAACGTGGTAGAAGATAAAAGGGTCGAAGAAGGAAGACAGAGAAGCGGATGAATTGTGCTCCGGAAGTTAAACTAAGTTTTGGAAATTATCCGAAAAGAACCAGCCTCTGAGGGTGATACCATTGGATTCGTCTTCTCGAGCACTATAAAATCGACTACATGAACTCCCAAAACGGATCAGCAGTTCACCCGTGGCGATGGAAACAAAGAGGATGGGCAGAATGCTTGTCACGGTCTGTGTCACTGTTCACAACAACCACCCATTTGTTTTCTCTTTTAATTCTTAGACTATAAGTACCCCCCATTCTTCCCCATTTGTCTAAGTCCGACTTTGGGTCTCAAAACCCTAGTTTTGCTTCATATTTTCTTAGTTTTTGCATTCCTTACATGGATTCTTGTAGATTTGTTATGTGTTTTCATTATCTAGCATAGATTTCATCTTGGGAGCAATTGGTAAGCATTTCTAGTATGAATTTGTGAGACTTGGTT